>CAJHQQ010000262.1:0-256037 GCA_905132885.1 Moricandia moricandioides
AATATGGACTCCGGCTCATAACAAAGATAAGAAGGAACATCGGCTCAAATCAATTCGGCCGTGATGCACCCCCAGAGAATGTGTATAAAGGAAGGTAAGGGACGAAAAAGAGAGATACATCATAAATCATCCGAACAACACGGACGGCTAAAACTAGAGTTTATTAGCTCCGATCATTGTTCCGACCAAAGATTAGACCTATTTTATCTGTCTTTCATCCGAATTCTTGTAACTCGTCCGATCTGTTGAATAAAACTGTCTTACTAAAAACCCACAAAATTACAATTAATCATTTAACTGAATTCAGATTAAACATACTTCTTGGCATTTGTGTATCCACGAATGACGGACCTGACATTGAAAATTCCATCTTTCCTCAAAGCTTTATTCGCTGATGAGCAAGCTGTGTTTGCACGGCCAGAAGATATGACGTTTGCTCATGCGCCTTTTGATGAAATCCACCAAGACTAAACTTATCTTCCACAACAAAAAAAAACAGCCACACAGCACAGTTCATGTGTGTTCAGATAATGTAGTGATGTACTCTTCGTTCATTGACTCGTTTAGCAGTTTCACACATCACGTTTTTCCGCCAAAACCGCAAAATCGCGTTTTCCCACCAAAACCGCAAAATCGCGTTTTTCCGCCAAGATCGCAAAATCGCGTTTCGTGATTTTGGTGAAAAAAAGCATTTTTTTTGTTTTTTTATGGTTTGCCGAAAAACTTTGTTTTTAATAAATAAACAAACTTAAAATTTTAATAGATATTTAGAGAGTATATAATAATTGTGTGAATCAAATTAAATGGGCTAAAATATAAACCCTATTCATTATAGGGCTAACTCTTTTTAAACCATGTAACAAAACTAAGGGTTAATGTTAGAAATGGTTTTACAGGATTAGGGCTAACCATGTTAGATTAAACCCATATTAACATTCCTACTACTTACTAAATGTCAGAATTACAATATGCGAAAGAAATCTATACTAATAAAAGAGAGGTTTTGAGGCTCCATAGGGCGTCCACATCAGCATAAATTCTTTCTTCGAGAATATGACACGTGACATTAAAAAAATAGATAATACAATTAAAATAAATAAATAAAAAATAAGTAAATACATTCAGAAATAGAAATATTACATTAAACATATATAGTAATATTATCATTTAAGTAAATATATTCAGAAATAGAAATATTACATTAAACATATATAGTAATATTAACATTTAAGTAAATATATTCAGAAATAGAAATATTACATTAAACATATATAGTAATATTACATTAAACATCTATAGTAATATTATCATTTAAGTAAATATATTCAGAAATAGAAATATTACATCAAACATCTATAGTAAATACAATTTAAAAATAGAAAAAACTACAATAAAACTTTATCTTAAAAATTAAAACATAATACTACAATATTAAGAAAAAATAATAAGTAAATATAAAATTTTAAAATGGGAATACTACAATAAAAATTTATCTTAATATTGTCTTAATAAAAAATGGAAATACTACAATAGTAATATTAGCATTTGATATATATAAAAATAATAATAAGTATACAATATAAGATAAAATAAATACTAAATAGGTACACAATATAAGAAATAAAAATATCATATTAAAATAAACAATAAGTAAATATAAAATTCAGAAATAGATATATTTCAAAATATTATCATTTACTAAAATAAAAATAAAAATTAAATAATAAAAATTTACAATTGAATAAAATAAATAGAGATTAAATATACAATATCATAAATAGAAATATAAAGTAAAAAAATAGAATAAGTAAATATACAATATCAGAAAAAATAAAAAAAAAAGTAAATATAAAATATAATAAATGGAAAAAATAAATTACACATCAATTTGAAAATGTAGAGTAAAATAAATTATAAGTAAATACACAATAGGATAAATGCAAATATTACAATAAACATATATCTTAATATTATAATAACTAAATATATTACATAAGAAAATTAAATAATCGGTAAATATATGATATAATAAATAAAAATATTACATTAAAAATATATTGTAATATTATAATAACTAAATATATAATATAAGAAAAATAAATAATAAGTAAATATATGATATATGAAATGAAATATTACATCAAACATACAATATAAAAAATAGAAATATTACATCAAACAGCTATTGTAATATTAATATATATATATTACCTAAAACATCGTAAAATTAAAATATATAAATTTATAATATAATAAATAGAAATATTATATAAAACATCTAGCGTAATACTAAAATAAGTAAATATACAATATAAAAAATAATAAGTAAATATACAATATAAAAAATAGAAAATTACATTTACCAGAAAATGTATGTTAAAATAATAACAAGTAAAGATACAACATAATAAATAGAAATATTACATTAAACAGATATCGTAATATTACCAGAGATATAAAATCAAGAAAATTAGAATAAGTAAATATACAATATAAGAAATAAAAAATTACTTTAAACATCTATCTGAATAAATGTATAATTTTACGTTTTTATCATTTTTAAATATTTTTATAATTAAATAAAAAATCTAAAAAATAAATAATAAGTTAATATACAATTTAAGAAATATAAATATTATATTAAAAATTTATCATAATGTTCTCATTTGATATAAAAGCAAGAAAATTAGAATAATTAAATATTTAATATAAGAAAAATAAAATAAGTAAATATACAATATAATAAATGATAAAAATAAAATTAAACATCTATATGAAAATATATAGTAAAATAAATAATCAGTAAATAAAAATATAAGAAATATAAATATTTCATTAAACATCTATCATAATATTGGAATAATATTCGAATAATTAAATATAAAATATAAAAAAAATAAATAATAAGTAAGTATACAAAATAAGAAATAGAAATGTTATATTAAACATCTATCGTAATATTATCATTTAGCATAAAATCAAGAAAATTAGAATAACTAAATATACAATATAAGAATAAATAAACATACAATATAAGTAACATAAATATTACATTAAGCATCTAGCATAATATTAGAATAAATAAACCTTCAATAGAAGAAAAATAAATATACAATATAAAAAATAGAAAAATTACATTAACCATCTATCTCAAAAATGTATAGTAAATATATAATAGAAGAAATATAAATATTACATTAAACATCTATTATAGTATTATCATTTGATATAAAACAAAAAATGAATAAATAAATACATAGTATAAGAAAAAATAAATCATAAGTAAATATATAATATAAGAATATTTATATAGTTAACATTTGAAAATCAAAATAGTTCTGCGCGTAGCGCGGATTAATCTCTAGTCTATTTATATAAAGTGAAGATTGAACACACTAGGTGATGCCACGTCATCAATAGGTGTGTCGAGAAGGTAACACGTGTATCATTCATTTCATTATGGGTTCGGGCTTCAAAACGCGGCGTCCACGTAAAGCACAAAACAGGGCGTTTTTTATTTAGTAGTTTCCTTGCTTCCTGTTCCCCGCCGTTTGAGTTCTAGGGTTTCCAGCGATTTGTTCATCTTCTTCCAAACGATCCACTGATGAATCAGTTACGTATTCATTCCTCTTAAGTACCCTCTTCAATCCATCGTACACGATCTATTTTCAATTTCCCCTTTGCTCTTCAATGACGGTGGAGGTTCAAGCATAAAAAAGTTAGCATCCCTCCACTTGAATGCATCCCATCAATCTACTATAACTGAGCAACCTATTTATTTACTGGAAAATAGCTAACTCTCGCGTTTTTCTTTCAGATCCGAAGTCCGGTAGATGTACTTCGACGGTTGAGGTTAGGTTATTGCGTTTTTGGGAGGCGAGGAATAGCAGGCGCAGTGATGAACTCATGCCTGTCGATATGCTCTTGCTGGATAAAAATGTGAGTTCTGTTTTAGATTTTTTCGGTTGTTTTAGATAATAATTTCCGGTTGAACAGTTCGTCTGAACAAGACGACTTAGAGAATTTGGGACATTTGTTTGTATTGGATTTCATCGTGGGTTCAATATGTTGTATTTGATATTAGTCTGTCAAAGGCCCAAATTGTACACAAGTTAGGCTCTGTGTAAACAGATTGTTTTTCTTGATACTCCATCGCTTCTTCTCCCCGTCGCAGGTTCCATCGGTCACCAGAAACTGAGAGACGTTACGGAATGAGGATGTTCAACTATAAAAAGTATGTTCTATCCTAACAAATTCATCAGTTCAATCTTTTCAATTAGAAGATTTAAAAAAAAAATCCAGCAAAAAATAGCTAACTCCACAGTCGTGGAGATTGACGAAGAAGAAATCTCTTAGATCACAAATTGTCATATTGTTCATCTGGAGATGGAAAAGGTGTAGTCTTAATGAATTAATAGAAACCTTATATCAGTTGTGTTTTATATTGTAATCACTTACATTACTGTATAAACCAAACAAAATCACATTAATTATTCAGTGTAGTATTACTTCTGAACAAGAAAACAAAATCTATCTTAAGCAGCAACTCTTTGATCCTTTGAGAAAAGACCAGAGGCTGATGCACTCTTCATATTTTGTTCAATGTTTAGATGATGACTCAGGAGGGTAATGAAGGTGAGGCTTAAGAGGATGAGATAAAGAGGATGAGATACTTTGGAAGGGGCCTGGGGTAGACAAGAAAAGAGAACTGGAGCCGGAGTTTTAAAAACAAGAGGATAAGATAGAGAGGAAGCAGAAAAGCTTTGAAGGAGAAAGAGATGGATAATGCTGCGTACAAGGACTTCCAAACTGCTGTTAAGTATAACTCCAAAAAGGCATTAGATATCAATGAGAGTGCGATACAGAAACATGAAGAGGTGAAGCGTTTAAAGAGGGAGGCTGGTGAGGCAGAGAAGAAGCGCATAGAAAAATAAGAAAAAGAGGCCCGAGAGAGCACAGAGCGTTAAGCTGCAGAGAGAGAAGCTGGTAGACTGAGAATGAGACAAGAGAAGGTACTACCTCTTGATGGATCTGAGAAAGGACCTGCTTCTACACATGTAAGTTCTCCTTTCTTGCCATTCATTACTTATACATCACTCATTAAAGGTCACACTGTTAGTAATAGTCTGTTACTTAGTCTATGCAAAGCACATCAATCTTTTTTTTTATTTAGTTGGGAGACAGAACTTTGTGATGGTATAAAACTTTACTTTTTATGAAGTCTTATAAATCTATCTCTATAAATTCAAGAGTCAGCTGAAGTTATTTGATTCTTTGTCAATGCTAGATTAATTCTCTGGTGAGTTTTGAAATAGCATAACATATACATATTACATTTAGACATAGATGAATTAGAAAACCTGGTTTATGTAATGTGTCTTAAATATCTGGTGAAAATAAGGTTTTGAAACTGTTAAATACGTACAAAATGTTTTCATTACAAGCAGGTGGAGGAATTCATCCGTTTCGTTAGGTTATACCACGCCGCCGTGCTCATCGCGCAATGTTCATACTTCTTCTTCTTCTTCTTCATGACTCTTGCTTTACTAAGCTTTCATTCAAGTTTTTACATTACTATACTAACTGTCTTTAAAAGTTGACTAACAAAAAAGTCTCACCAATATGGTTTAGAAGTTAATGATTCGGAGATTGCTTGGCTAACAAGTAGATACTGACACCACCCAAAAGAAGGTACAAATAATGATGACAGTAAGTATTTTCCAGAACAAAAAGTATCTAACACGATTCACAAACCCAATTAATAATAGTTTAACATACGTTGAACCCCAATGCTTGTAACGGGCCCATAGTAATACATCCAATCACTATAAGAACTTTACATTCCAATCTTCATAATTCATGTTTGTGACTTCATTAATTAACATTACCAATACTGTAACTAATTAATTTATGGTCTCTTTTTTTGTATGCATAAACTCAACCTATGTGTGGAATATATTTAAGCTCCCTTACACTCTTTGTTAATTCTCAAACATCAATACCTACTCAAAACTAAAATGGGATGCCGAGCTGCTGAATCTTTTACTGGTCTATGGAGAACTGTCATCATTGTTTTGAAAATCGGATCAGACCGGTCGGCCCGTGAATTCTTAAGTAAACCAAATCCGGGTTAATTTAAAACTCAAATGTGAACTAAACCGTTAAAACCAGCTAAAAACAGGTTAAACCGGTGACTTGAGTCGATTACAAAAACCGGTTCAACAAAAATACTTAACATAGCTTCATCAATTTTGATATAGAAATAGTAACTTCTTGTGTGATTCCAGATTCTTAGCGTTTCGATTAAAAACCAAAATCATTTATTTCTTTTTTTAGTTTTTTTTCTTTCTTTTGTTTCCTTTTCTTTTTTGACAGCTCATTTGTTTCATTCTTTTCGTTATACACATACAATAAATTATTATTCATTGATGCTCATTAATTTTATTATTAGTTTATATATAGATCACTATGAACAACAGGAGTCAAGCGTAGAAAATAACAGTGATCACGAACATTTTCATTTAGTAGCTATTAAATTATATTTTTCAGTTATAAGATTAATGGTTTCTAAATGTACTCTCCAATTAATCACATTTCCACACACACATATATACATATTAATATATATATATTATATATATAAAATAAAAACTATATATAAAAAAAATTTTAAAATTCAGTTGAACCGGTTGGACCAGTCCGAGCAGCCACCCAGCAATAATATTGAGTCAGTGACTCATTCAGTTTTCAAAACATTGACTGTCATAATGCTAACAGTATATACAATACATTACCTCATTGTGACTAGCAAATGTTCTTCAAGAGTAACTACTTTACAAAGTTAACCGTCACAAACAAAATTTGTTAGCAAAATATAGGAAAGAGAAATAACAAATAGTCAATATTCCGCGCGTAGCGCAGACCGAATGCTAGTAAGAAATATAAGAATACCATTATTAGTGGTTTATCAACATTAGTATCTTACAAATTTCAACACAAAATACAGTAAATGAATATTTTAAATGTTGAAATACCTAGCCATTTGAGATACTTTAAAACATTTTTGACTAGGTATATTGAGATACTGATTTGTTTTATTTTATGTTGGGATTTGGGAGATACTAATGTTGAAAACTCATTGATAATGTTTGAGACAACTTTCATCTTATCCACGTGTCAAAAACACACACCAAAAGCAACGGCGATGATTCGTATGGATGAACTTCTTTTGACCAAGCCGAACAAATTAAAAAAATAAAAAATAAAAACTTTTACTCCTTATAAAACACGTAGAGACATTCCATAAATATATAACAAGAGGGATAGTCTATTAACTCTCGCGTAATAAGAAGATGGCCAACCCCAACAACGACTGGTCTCAATTCTACAACAACCAAACCTTCTTCCCCTCCACCACGACCACCACTTCTACTTCAGCTGAATCTCCCGTTAACCCTGAAAGCCGCCGTGTTTCTAAGCCAACACGCCGGAGGTCTAGAGCCTCCCGCCGTACACCCACTACGCTTCTCAACACCGACACAGCCAACTTCAGAGCCATGGTCCAACAATTCACTGGCGGTCCATCCGCCATGGCATTCGGTTCACCGTCATCTGGTTTTAGCCTCACCTCGTCGGGACCAACCGCCGGAGCTTCTTCCGGCGGCTATCAGTACGCTAATTTCCAGAACCAAGTTGGTCATCACGAACTACAGCAGCAACAACGACCGTATATGGTCTCGTCATCAAACCACGTGAGTAGTCATCTTAGCTATCCTAACACGGTTGTTACTGATGGTTTAATGGCGGAGGATGAAAGTAGAGACGGTGGAAGAGGAGGAGGAGGCTATGCTCAGTCATCGGAGATGAATAGCAATAGTACTACTTCGTGGTTGCAATGAGGAACGGTGGATCATTCTATATGTATTTTTGTGAGGAAAATAAAACATAAAAGGAAGAAATGTTAGGTTCTGACTTTGTTTGTAGCAGAATGAAAACTTTGACTATTGTAATTTTTGTTTAAGTTGTGTTTTTCTTTAGGATTTCTTTTGTGTTGTAATACCTTTGTGGACGCATACATAGATTGAATAAAAGAAAAATTGGAAAAATAGTACACCCTCGTCTTGAGTTTGTCCCTTTAAAACTTTTGAAAGATTATTTAAGAAAATAGAATTCACATTTCTTTTAATACCATAACACCCTTCAATTAACTAATTAAAAATTATAAATAATAAGTTTTCATAATTCATTTAAGATTAAAAATATATCTATATAAAAACATGTTTTTATCTTAATTGAAATTGTTGTTTCTTAAAAAATAATAAATTTTTGTAATTCATTTAATATTAAAAAATGTTTTAATTTCTTCTCTTATTATCTATAACCAAAGTAAGAAGCAACAATTTCGTTTCTTTTAAACTTTTGCATCTGTGCTCCACCTTTTACAACATTATGTTTAAGTAAATGATTCACAAAAACAAAATGATCCTCAAAAACTCATATATGTGTGGTGTTTAGAGACCATGTTGTATTGATAAAGAGGGGAGATGGTTATGTTGATGAAGAAGATAGAGACACAAAGAACAAAGAAAAAAAATTGTGGGAGGAGAAAAACGTGGGATAAAAGATACTATGAGAGATTTAAGGTAGATTTAGGAAAGATATTAAGCGAAATATGGAAGTTTCCATAACTTTTCGTGATTTTGCTATAATATGTATCATACGTTAAGAAGAACACTGTAAAGTGAGTGGAAATTTATTCTTCCATAGGCGTAACATAAGGTAAAAGACATAACAAGTTATAACACATAAAATCGTAGAGTTGTGGCTATAAGTTGTAATCAAGCTCGAGGTAGACTAATAACATCTTGCTATAATATAACCTAACGAATTCTAGCTAAGATAGAATATACAAGAAAGTTTTGTTTGTGTTATATATCTAGGATAGATCTATGTATAACACTTAGTATTCGATTTATATGCTAAGCATATAGCGAGAATTTGTATTCTATCCCTAGATAGGACATCAAATAAAATATGTTTCCACTATTTTTTAAAAAGAATTCTAAACATATAAATCATTATACTTAAGTTTCTAATAGTTTTCATATTTTTTTATATTTTTAAAATTTAGTTTGCTATTTTTCCATTACAGAAGAGTAAAACTGTCTAAAAATATCAAAAGTCTTAAAGAGACAAACAAAATTTGAGAGTGTCTCATTTTTTTCAATTCTCCCTTGAATAAATTATATTTTCATTTTTCCATGTTCAAATAAAAATTAAATAATTTAAATTAAAAAAAAGCTCATTCACTTTTTTCTTTTATTTTCTTTAAACATAACGAAAATAATCATACAGAGAAATAAAATAAACATAAAGAAATTAATTTTCATTTACATTCTTTAAACATAAAGAGAAAGAAAATAAACTGTAAACTCAGTGTGCTCATGTCTAGTTTTTTTTAAAAAAAATTCAACTACATAAGCATACTTTATGTAGAAAACATTATGCTCGTATACTTGTGTTATCCTAACAGCTTGCTCAATCTAAACTCGTGTTGGGATAAACGGTAGATAGCTGTAGTTTTATTAATTATCATAGTTAAGATTTATAATATAAGGTTTTATTGAGCTAACTGATGTTTTAAGATGAAACAATCTCTTTTTAAAGAAAAGACAATTGAAATGATGTTTGGAAATAACACAAAACTAAAAAGTGACATGGAAAAAGTGATTTCGTCCTAATTAATATGTACTAGATGATTTCCTGCACTATACATCTTTTAGATTTTAA
Organism: Moricandia moricandioides; assembly: GCA_905132885.1. Classification (NCBI taxonomy): domain Eukaryota; kingdom Viridiplantae; phylum Streptophyta; class Magnoliopsida; order Brassicales; family Brassicaceae; genus Moricandia; species Moricandia moricandioides. Next base: position 9,790 of record CAJHQQ010000262.1, read on the forward strand.
TTTTAAGTAAAATTAGTTAAAAAAATCAAATTTTATTAATTTTTTTAAAAATATAAAGTAATTAATTTTAGTTTAGTTGATTTTTTTTCAATCTGATTGTATTTAGGTTTAATTTAATTTGTAAAAATATTTTTATTTTCTAAAATAGTTCAAATTTTCTAAATAGTAATATTTATATTTAAGTTTTAGATTAAATGTCAAGGAATTTTTGCCTTTTTCTACTTTTTTTTGTTGACCAAGAGGTTGTGGGACAATGCCCATAATTCCCTTAGGACAAGTCCCAAATCAAGTGATATAAGGGCATCTACATCAATGAACTCCCTCTTGAGGTTCATTTTTTCTTTTTTTTTATTATTAAATTTTTTTGTTTTTCTTTTTTGTTTTTTAAAAAAAAAAAGGAAAAAAAGATAGACCAATCGCGGGTCGTCACGTGTCGTGGGGCCCGTGAAACAGTGGTGATACGGGTTTACCAGAGAGAACCCCAAAGTTACAGGTTCATCACTGTTCATCTAAAAAACTGTGTGAACCCTCCTTATGAACCTTCAATGCACTTGCTCTAGCACTTGCTCTAAGCCTCGTTACTATGGTCGGTCGATCTTATAACCTCTGATATTTTGGCCATGATACACTTTCACTTGAGCTATTTGACATTGGTAGTTAAAACTTTATTTATTAATCTAATGAAGCGACCTACGCTAATTTAAATAATTTTTTTGCTACCAAAATTCTAAACAGGTTGAGTAAATTGAGAATTTGATTAGTCATATATTTATTTTAAGTTATAAATTTAAAATAATTTTAATACTAAACTACCACAAAAATGATTGTTAGTTACTATCACCTTTGTTTATTTTTATAAAAAAAAATTGATAAGTAAATATAAATATTTTTAAAAATAATTATTTTTATATTATAATTTATATATTATAAGAGATTTAAAAAATCAATAGTATATAAAAAATTTAATCATCAAATATAAGTCAACTAATAATATACTTTCTTACAATTTTATCATATATCAACGAATTTCGTTACAAATATATATAAACTACGAATAAAATAATTATTTTCAGTTTTTTGTTATTATCTTGTTTAGTATGTTAATTACTTCTAATATTTAATTTTTTTTTGCTCAGATTTTTTATAATTATGATAATAACTAATATACTTATTATCATGTATTTGACTTTCTATAATTAAATCATGTATCATAATTATTTTAAGCCATGTCACAAATATGATCCATGTCACATTTTGAGTAGTTATGTTATCATTTTTTGTTTCAAATGACTGTGATGATGACAGTTAAAAAATCACTTGGTAAATAACATTTAGAGGATTAAAAAAACTTTTATTAGTCGAAAACAATTAATATGGATTATATATATACATATATATATGTATATTTCGATTGTTAAAAGAAATAGGAGATGCGAATACGGTTTCAATATTTTAACATGGGAAGTGAATATATCATAAAATAGGTATACGTATATTCGATTATAAGGTATCCTAGTCGACATTGAATACTTGATTCTTTGTTTAACTATATGGGATCCATGATTTGGTGGGGTGTGAAAATAACTTTTGAAAACTATATGGGAATTTAATATATAACTTTTCTTTTGGGAATTGTTTCGAGTATCATATGACTTCTACATGGAAACCTGTGAGCGGATTTTTCTTTCTTCTTTCAATGTGGCTGGCTTTAAGAAAATTATTAGTTGCAAACGAAGAATTTTCTCTAAAGAACAAAGAAAAGAATTAAAAATCTTACTTCGCCGTTGCTTTGCGTTTGGAAACAGGAGAAAGTAAGTTGGTGAAAGTAGGCTACCAACATGTGAAGACACTCACGTGATGTTTTTCTTTTTCATTTTCTCTTTCCCCCTTTTTTTGGCAGCTGTCCATCTAAGCTATATCAAATGGTGGCAGATGAACTGATTTTCTGAGTAGCATCTCTGTCTGTCTGGATTTGATCTATATGGAAAAAATATAATATTTGGTCATTTGTTTTTTTTTCTAAAATGTCCACCTGACTTTTTTTACTCCGAGGAATATGAGACATGTTCACATCCTCGAAATTTTCATGTAATCTCTAGAACACCTCAATCTCTGTCGCAAATGTTGGCCAATCCATCGAGTTTGTAGTCATGTCCACTGAGTCCGAGCAGCCAGTCTCAAACCGTACCGAGGTTATCCTCATGTCTCTCATACATGAATCTGCCCAAAGTAAATCTTTCATCTCAACATGCAAAGCTGAGAGGCTTTTACTGTACGCCTGTAATCTGAAATACTCATAACCCATTTGATTCTTAAGACTCCACCCTAAGCCACTAACACTGCCATTATTGATCCATGACGCATCAATTTTACAGGTAAGGATTCGGGTATCCAAGAGGGCACTTTCTCAACCTCTCTAGTAGGAGGGTCGTCAGTCTCTTCGTTTGCTTCCTCCTTTTCATTAGCCTTCCTCCCGCATTCTACCTTAAGAGACGAATATTGGAGAGTTTCAATCGGGGATACACTTTCCCATTAAAGAGTTTGTTGTTCCTCGCCTTCCAAATGTACCAGCAGATCCATGGGAAGGTATCGAATTTTGTTCTCAATGGAGCCACCTCTTTTCTCTTCCAAAACAGAAAGTTTATGTTTTGATATATAGATATACTCGGGAAGTAACCCGGAAGAGACATATAGTCTGATAAAGCCCAAATCTGTAAGGCCGGAGGGCATTCAAAAAGAAGATGATTAATCGACTCCACTGGGCCGGCACATCTAGGAAAACTCCTATCGGTGCACAAATGTCTATAAGTGAGCCTCTTTGTCTTCGCCACACAGCCCGAGATAGCATGCCACAAGAAATTATTCATCTTACTCGGGGTCTTTATCTTCCACACATGGCTCTGAAAGCTCGTGATACTTGGTTCTATAACCTTTTTCTGAGTAAGACTCAGCTTGGTCGATCAAAGTAGGTCATAACCGGTTTTAACTGAATAAACTCCTGATTTTGTGTGGTTCCAAACATATCCATCCGGAGTAAGAGAGCGAGAAGGTTTTAGCCCTAATTCAAATGGATATCATCTGGGTGGAAGAATTTCCGGAAAAGCCGGATATCCCACTCCTTGGTATCATTCCTAATAAAGGACTGAACAAGAAGTTGGGGTAGTCTGTATACAATGTGGTCAGCAGGTCTCGGTAGTCGAGCCACTGAGTCTGGAACCCAAGGCTCACTTCAAACCCTGGTATCTTGACCCATGCCAATAGTTTTTCGTAAACCTGATAAAAGTAGAGGTTTTGCTGCCATGATACTACGCCATCCATATGACGGTGAGTATGTTCGTCGATCTTCCAAGGGGGAGGTGTGATTGTAGTACCTTCCTTTTAAAACCTTTGCTAATAAGGAGTCCGGGTAATGAATTAGTCTCCACAATTGTTTTGCAAGAAACGCTATATTCAAATCATCGAGATCTCGAAAACCTAGTCCCCCCCCCCCAAATCATTGGGGGTGTAGATCTCGTCCCATGCTATCCAATGTAAGCCTCAGTTGTTTTGTTTCGAACTCCACCAAAAATTGAAAGTTACGCTTTTTAGTTTATCGGTAATGCCTTGTGGAAGTAAGTAACACAACATCACAAATGTCAGAAATGCTTGAGCCAAAAATTTAAGTTGAACTTCTTTTCCATCTTGGGAGAGGAGTCTCGATGACCAAGTGTTGGTTCGCCCATTGAGCCGATCTTGTAAAACGGAGAACACTTTCATCTTCGAGCCACATATTTTTTAGGTAATCCGAGGTACATTCCCATGCCTCCTTCAGAAGAAAAGCCTAGGACATCTTTTATATTTTGCTTCAGAGAACACTCCACTCGGTTTCCAAAAACCATCGAGGATTTTGACGCATTTAGTCTTTTAATACTTGAGTGACAAAAGAAAAGAATGGTATACCCACAGCGATTTTAGTCGATTTTTGTTCAATTAATTGAAAAACTGTTTAATCACTAAAGAACTAATTAATCGCTTAAAATCATATTAAAAACGAGCGAAGCCGATTTAATCTGCATGTGTCTACTCATTTGTTTTACTTTATATGGTGTTTTAGAGATTTTTTATTTTATTTTACTTGATGTTTTTAAGTTTCTTTGTAAAAAGTAAATGTAATTTGATGTTTGTGACCATTTGTATTCTTTAGTATAACTTTTATTGGTTGAATTAATGGTTATTAACTATATTTTGAGGTAAACAAGATAGATTAAATAAAAATTTGTAATTCTTTAATCGGTGTGCAAAAACTATAAAAAAATAGTTATTTTGAAACAAAGTGAGTATTTTGATTAAAAAAATTATAGTATTTAAAAAAAATTGAATCATTTGTACTCCCTCTGTTTCAGTAAAATTGATCCGCACCTTGGATATCCGGTAAGTCCTAATCCGGATTCGGATAACAATTTTACGGATCTGATAGATCTGGATATCTTAAAATACCTTGGATAGTCGATCCGTCCCACCCCTACATGTTAGTGTTCGAACATGGCCAACTAAGCTCACCATCTCTCTCTCCCCCATCTTAATTCTATCTGAAAATGAGGGATCAAATGCTGATATGGACCACTATGGGTCAAAAAAATCTCATATGGACCTTTTATTTTTCTATTTAAATATGAATTAAAAAGAATTCAAAAAGCGGAGGAAAAGACCATAAAATCTAAAAACTTCAAATTAATTACAAATCCAACCACTGAAGCCCACTAACCAGACCTAAAACCAGACCCAAAATCCAACCCAGATTTGAACCCTACTTTTTTTTTGTTCCTCCTATCTTCTTCGTTCTTTTTTTTTTTCATTTTAAAGCAAAATAAAAAAAATTCAGTCACTTATCAATTTTCATTTTTATCTCAAATAAATCCACCTAATCCTATTTAATCATTTAGGATTTATTCGAAATCAAATTTCATCATCTACGTACGAGATTTATAAAAAATAAGAACACTGAGTATTAATAGTACAACAAGTAAAACTCCAACTAGTGCAACTATTACAACTAGAACAAGTATAACTTGTACAACTAAATCAAGTATAACCAATATACGTGGTATAACTATAACTCGAAGAACTAATACAACTTTGCAACTAATATGGTGATATTTAGTTTTTGTTTTCAACGTATGAATGATACTAGAAAAGGATGATCTTGAAGCAATGAGACATATTAGTCTAATCTTCCTCGGTTGCGTGCGTCAAAATCCATGTATAACTAGAACAACTATAACATTTATAATGAATATAACCTTACAATTATACGATTATTTTAATTTTTGTTTTCAGCGTATGAATGATGTTATAGAATTAGGTTAGAATGTTGGTCTAATCTTCCTAAATGTGTCAAAATATAATAATAATTTTTTTATATAACATTTGTTTGAATAATGATTTGTTTTACCATTTGTATTAGTTGTACTATTTATGAAAAAAAAACATCTTCATGTTTTTGCCCCGAAAGTCAAAAAAGACAACTATTGAACCATAAAATGTTGTAGTATAAGATCTGGAAGATATGCTCCAAAAGATAATGTATAGGCCATCACGAGTTCGAAAAGGATGCATATGCATTAACGTTTGGTATTTAGACTACAACAATAATAGTTTAACTGGTACATTTGATTTAACTACAATAGTAAGAATTAGAGTAATCGTAATTATATATATAAGAAGAAAATGGTGAAACTTGCATCTTTGATATAAAAAGATAACATACTTATGTCTGTTGTGTCTACAAATTTGATTTCAAATAGTTTTGATTCTTATGTTTTCAAATTAGTAAAGTCCACTCATAACACTTTTGATTAAATAAAATATGTGTTCATAACTAAGCAGTGAAAAGTGATAATGATATATATAATTTTCATCATTAGTATATATTTGCAAAAACAAGAAAGACTATGCAATGAAGAAGAGAAGACGAAGAAAGACACGGCGAAGAGAAGAGATGTGGTGAAGAAGAATGAAATAGTGGCGAAGAAGAGGAAGCTCGATCATGGTGTCCACGGTGGGTCATCGTCAAATACAACCAAGCGGGCTTGAAACCGCGAGAGAGAAATCGCATCTTCTCTGGACCATCAAGGCGGTATTTACTCGAAACCATCAACACCTTCTCCATTTCAGCCCACTAGTGAGCCCCATAAATCATCAAGTCAATAGAAAAAAAATTATAAGTATTTTGGTATAACTAATACAAAAGTTTCAACTACACAATTATATTTAAGAATGTTTAAAACATGATGTACATTTAAAACATGATGCACATTTAAAAAATAATAAATTAAATAAAAAGTAGTTTTACGAGTTTTTTAATTGTACCAACTGTATATAGTTATACAAGTTTTTGAGTTTTACCAGTTTGTATAGTTGTACTTTGGCAATGAAATCGAAAATATTAGTTGTACCACATAATTAATACAATTACCTCAGTTGTACCATTTATTTATGTTTACATGCTTTTGCCCGGTTGCAATGAAATCATCAATTTCGTATAAACATATTTCATGTATGTTTTCCAAAAATTATGTGGACAAACAAGTTAACAAACCTAAAAAGTATAAGGTAAATCATGCAAACTTATATGGTGGTGTAAGAATTGCCAAAAAAAAAAACAAAAAATCATGAAACATAATAAGGAACCTATCTAACACTTACCAATTTATTTTTATTTTATATGGAGTAACCAATAAATACATAAATTTCAGAAACTGAATAGTTGTATCAGTTCTACCAGTATCATTTATTTGATAAATAAAACATAATTGTACCAATTATACTAGTATGACATTTATGGTTTAATATATAGTTGGACACCAGTTGTTTACATGTTCAGTGTAAGGGGGTTTTATCAATATTTTCACATTATAACTTTGTAAAATTGTGTTAAATATTTCTTTTTCATAATAATATGAATTACCTAGTTAAGAAACTTAAAAATATAAGGTATATAATGTAAAATTAATGGTGTAATGTAATAATTTAACAAAATGTTGAAATCCTCAAATAAAATATACGAAATATTGTCACCATTAACTAACTAAGATATTTGTTTGTTTATTTCATATAGAAAATATGATTTATTAATTGTATCAGTTACATCAATTGCATATTATACATGAATTATATAATTTATATACCAATTATACCATTTATATCATTTGTTAATATATTTAGTTGTACGAGTTATACTAGTTATACACATCAAAATGAGAGAATAGAAATTGTGTGGCCGTGATTGAATAATGAAAAAATGATCTTATAGTTGAAAAAAGTGGATCCGAGTTCAAAGAGAAAAAAAAATCGTGTGACTTGGATTAAAAGAGATGTGAGATGATCTAATGGTCGAGAATACACTTTCATTAAGGTTAATATAATAATTTAACCTTCTTTGGTCCATATAGAATAATTTTGATTGTGTGAGATTTTTTTTTTCTTGACTTTTGATGTATCTAATCTATTAAAAGTGAAGTACAAATAGAAATTAACCCTTGATTTTGTTTAATATTTACAAGGAGTGCCACTGATATTATCCTTGCATCCAAACATGTAAACATTAATTATTAACAAGAAAAAAAAAATTTGGACTAAGTTCATTAACAACATTTATCATTAAAAAATGTATATGTGTTTATATGTATATATATATATATAATTAAATTAGTTTTATTTTTTATTCATATTCATATAAGCTAACCAACTATATTTGAACTATAAAAAAAACTAATAATGTCAATAATTTTCGATATAATTTGAACTTATTCATTTAAAATAACAAAATCATGTAATTTTCCATAACAATTTAGTAACTAAAATACATATTAATATTTATTATAAATGGTTATATATACAAACAAATACAATGTATTATTCATTTGTACGATATATCTAATAAGAATAATTTATGTAATTTATAAATTTTTAATTTTTAATCACCATATAATAAATATACACAGTTATGTCTAGGACATATCGAATTTCCGAGGTATTTTAGGATATATGGATTCGGATATGCATTCGTCGGATTCGTAAAATTGTTATCCGGATCTGGATATACGGGGTTATGATATTCGGATTAAAATCTGAATACACGCGGATATTTGGACCTGATTTTTAATTAAAAACCTAAATATTAACCATTTATTAGTCTATTTAAAATTATTATTTTAAAAAACTTTAAAAGCATTCAAATTTAAAATTAAAATTTTAGTTATTTTATATAAAAATATATATAATATACATATATAACTATAATTAAATTTTAAATATTTAATATCCAGATCCAGATATTCTAACCTAAATTTCACCATCCTAATTCGTACTTGGATTAGTTGAATCCGTAGAATCACTATAAGAATCCCCGAATATCCGTTTTTTGAAGCGGATGGGATCCCAGATCGGATAACGGATATCGAATATTAAGTTTCATTCATATATACAATTATATCAAACAAATTGCTTAAAATATTTGACATTCATAAAAATAACACCCGCGGGTCAAAGGCTAGTTTTAGATTAAAATCAGAAAATGAGAGATCATTATTTATTTAGAAAATTGCGTGCTTGGAGGGAGAGCCCATAGAAAACTAAAGAAACAAGAACAACCCATTTAACTAGAAAACCAAAAAAAAAAAATCAAGAAAGAAGAAGAAGAATGGCAATTAACGATGACGATAAGGTTTCAGGATTCGAAGAAACAGCTTCGTCGAACCGGCCGGTTAGAGTCTACGCCGATGGAATCTATGACTTGTTCCACTTCGGTCACGCTAGCGCCATCGAACAAGCCAAGAAATCATTAAGTACCATTCAATTTTTCTTATGATTCAGTTACAAAAAAAAAATTTCTTATGATTTGATGATTCAAATTGTAATAGAAACGGAAATAAATTTAGGTTTCCGAACACATATCTGCTCGTAGGATGTTGTAACGACGAAATAACAAACAAGTTCAAAGGAAAGACCGTGATGACAGAGTCCGAACGCTATGAATCTCTCCGACATTGCAAGTAATGTGGAAAACACACACCATGGTTTTGTCTTTTATCTTGTTGACTTTTTGGTTTTGCTTTGACTTTATTATTTATGTGGTAAACAAGGTGGGTCGATGAAGTGATTCCAGATGCACCATGGGTTCTCACCACTGAGTTTCTCGATAAGCATCAGATATGCTCTTCCGTAAGTTTAAGGTTAATGATTTGTGTTCTGTAACTTCTGTCTTAGTTTTTAACATTATGTCATGTTTTTCCTCAGGTATGCAGATGCTAGTGGAGCTGGAAACGATGTTTATGAGTTTGTAGGTTTCTTTTTTTGTTTATATCTCTTCTTTTGATTCATGCTGTTTCTTATTAGCGGTTTTTGGGCAGGTGAAGTCGATTGGGAAGTTTAAAGAAACTAAACGAACAGAGGGGAAATCAACATCAGATATAATCATGAGAATTGTGAAAGATTACAACCAGTATGTGTTGCGTAATCTTGACCGAGGATACTCAAGAGAAGAACTCGGTGTCAGCTTTGTTAAGGCAAGCTCTCCATTCTCCTTGATCGGTAATGGTATTATACAACATGATGCACTAATGGCATCTTCAACCCAACTATATTTTTTTATCTAAAATGGAGTGAGAGAGAGTATGGAGTAAAAAACACTCCAACCCTACTCCATAATAGAATTTACTCCATAAATAGAATAATTCTTTTTTGTTTGTTCATTACTCCATTATGGAGTGAAAAATAGAGTAGGGTTGAAGTATTTTTACTCCATATTTCATTTTACTCCATTTTGGAGAAAAAAATGGAGTTTTACATTGGAGATGCTCTAACATGTTACAAACAGGAGAAGAGGCTTAGAATGAACGTGAAACTGAAGAAACTACAAGAGAAAGTGAAAGAGCAGCAAGAAAAGGTGGGAACTAAGGAGTCTTTTAATTTGTTAATGGTGTTGCTTCATTTGCATCCTTTTGATTTCTTGATGCCCAGCTTGTAATGGTGATAATATATGAAAACTCTACTTCCCAATCTCTACTTGTTTCTAAGACTCAAATGGCACTGATGTACAATTTATGATCAAGCACTCCAATGATTACATGGAGACCATACAAATAAATAGATAAACTAGTCAAATAAAATCAACCACTTTTACCAAAAATAAAATGAGAAATTTTATTTTTACCATAAGTTTAATACCACTTTTCAAATTTACCTTTAGTGAATGACTATTTCAAAAATATCTTCACCTTTTTGATGAAAATAGACTAAACTAATTATTTAAAATATTTATAAAAAAATTAGAAACTCAATTTCACCCATTTAACACTAAATTCTAAAAATAATCACTAAAGTGTAAACCCAAATATTATTATATTTTGGGGAAATTTCATTTCTACCATAAGTTTGATACCACTTTCAAATTTACCTTTAATAAATGACTATTTCAAAAATACCTTAACTTTTTGATGAAAATAGACTTAATTAAGTTTTTTAAATATTTATAAAAAAATTAGAAACTTAACCTCACCCCTTTAACACTAATCGCTAAACAATAATCACTAAAGTGCAAACCCAAATGTTAATATATTTTTGATAGTGTGTATTTTTGCAAAGTGATATTTAACTTATGTTATTCTTACCAATTTCTCATATATTTTTGATAGTGCTTATTTTTGCAAAGTGGTACTTAACTTATGTTATTCTTAGCAATTTCTCAAATTATAAATTTAAATTATTTTTTATAAAAAGAATCTACAAATTTATATTTTTTAAATCTTTACTTTTTTATTTACCTGCTTTTCCAAAAATGGAAAAAAAAATAAAAAAAAACTTAATAAGAAAAAGGAAATAAAAGTAATTGTTACTAATGGTGATTAGATATAATATTTTAGTTCATTAACGATATCTATGTAATCAATTATCTCCAAAATTAATGTGAACGCGATACGTAAGAAAATGACTTGTCAAATAATAATATAGAGATATATTAGACACTTTTTTTTTTTGAAAGTGCAGGGACTCATCAACGATATTTCAAAGCATTAACCACTAAATGACTAGCTATCTAGTCGCCTGATAAGTTTTGAGGCTCTTCTTAAAACGCATGTTGTGGAGGTTAAAAAGTATGCAGTGTTTTCTTCTCTAGGATCTGGTTAGTCTATATTCCCCACCATTGTGACCTTGGCAGAATATGGTTCATATTTAAGGCCCCTACAACAGCCAGATTCCTTTTTGCTGACCACCAAACTCTTATTTGTGAGGTCACTATTGAAATGGAACTAGCTTCTTCTTTACAATAGTCTATGGAGCTAATGAGGATGCTTTAAGGCAGTCACTTTGGGCCTCTCTCCGAGATACAACAATGTCTTTCTCTTTATTATCCAAACTGTGGATCGTCAGTGGAAATTTTATCGAGATTCGTCACCCTTCAGAATCGTCTAACCCTTCAATTATCTGCACGTCCAAGCAGATGAGACTATTTTCCCAATCGTCTAACCCTTTCGTGGCCCTACCTACACTTTGGCCAATAAATACCCCTCTGAGCCAGTCGCTAAAAAAATGGACAGATGTTTGTTTTAAGTTGAAGCATTTGAAGACGCCTATTAAATATCTTTTCACAGACAATTACAACTCAATAAAAGCGGGTACTGGAAGTAGGCATGGGAATTTTACTCGATACCCGAAGCCGAATCCGAACCCGACCCGAAAACCCGATCGGGTATATCCGAAACCCGAAACAATACTCGAAGTCATCTGAACATATGTATACCTTACCATAAATCTGCATTTCTTATCCAAATTGTAGTGAGTGATTATCCTTAACCAATTGTGGTTTAATTAATCTTGTAAAATCAATACAAAGCCATTATTTTCGTAACCAAAATGTATGATATATATATATGTGTGTATGTGTATATATGTATCTCCTTCCTAAACATGAAAGATTAAGGAACTATCTCTCATCTTCTTTCCCTACAAAATCTTATTCTCTAAAATCTTGTTCTTCTCACGATACCAATATGGTTTCTCAGAGACGTTAGTCATATCAATGATCACCACCATAAACGTCACTGTTGTAACCGAAACCACTTCACACTGTATTGTTATTCTTCACCGGAGGGGTAGTTTCCATCCATAGAGTTGTCTTTTTACTCTCGATCGTGTTACGTAAAAAAAGCGAGAGGAGGAATTTTTTTTTTGTAAGAATCATGTGTCTTTAATTTTTTTTAATCATAACCTTCAATTTTTGGTTATATCCGAAATACCCAAACCCGAATTAAAAATATTTGAACCTGACCTGAAGTGTAGAAATATCCGAACAGGTTTTAATTTCGTATACCGAAATACCCAAAAATCTAAAATACCCGATCCGAATGCCCACCCCTAACTGGAAGCAAAAGATGATCTTCAACAGAGCCAATACATATTTTTATATGATCCATTTTCCATTAACATTCAGTTGGAGAATCTGGCAATGATTAAATGGTCAGCTCTGCGCCTCGTAGAGGAGAGCTTCTTTAGACAGAGATCGCGAGTTCAGTCATTAGCAGGGGTAGATTCAAATACTCCTTTCATACACTTTATCACCGTAGCCAGAAACGCGGGTAGCTTCACGAACTAGCAGTTGATCACTTCTCTACCGTCCTTCAGCATGTTAAGGGTTTCTTTTTGCCCTCATCTTCTTAAGCTATTGGATGAGCTTATCACTGTAAGGTGCTCTTCCCAAAAAGAACAGTCCCTTATTGCTTCTTTTTCTGGCGAAAGTATCATAATGAGCCTTTATAATATGCCGTAGAAAAAAAATCTGAGCCCAGACGACTTCCCAGCTGTATTCTTCAAAGCATGTTGATCCATTGTTGGAAAAGAATTCACGACATCAGTACAAGACTACTTTCAGAAGGGATTTATGCCGGCTTCTCTAAATTCTACCTCTTTGGTTCTCAACCCGAAAGGATGACGAGTACCACATATTACAGACTTCAGGACAATAGCCTGCCTCAACACTCGATATAAAGTCATTACGAGACTTCTCTAAGACAGATTGAAACCCACCCTCCCAAACATTATTCTACCAAACCAAACGGCCTTCTTTAAGGACCGCTTACTTATGGTGAATATTTTTCTTGCTTCAGAAGTTATCCAGGGTTACCATTCAGATTCTACCCTAGTCGAATCGCACTCATGATTGGCACCCTCCATGTTTCACGAGAGAAGCCCAAATCTGAAGATATTTCAGAAAGTTTTGTAAACTTTATTTAATTGCAAAAGAAGCCAAATCGTGTTTTAGACTATATCTAAGGTTTTTAGAGTTTTTGTAACTTACGATTATATACTTGGAGATTAAGGCTAGAGATTTTGGAAAGAGGGATCTGAAATCATACCTATTGAGAGAAGATTTTGAACTCCCTTTCTTACTATATTCTTACGATTATGCAGTTTATCAAGATTTTGATTGTGTTTTCTATTGTCATGTATGATTAATCAATTTGTTTGATTAAGGGTTCTTCTAAGTTTATTAAATGAATTTATATAAATGATAGAATTGTTAGGGTAATCCATTAATTTTTCATATAAATTGATTCTTAAGCTAGTTCTTGATTGATCACCTTGAATCTAGATCCTAGATAATTGATAGATGCAAGAGCATGATTAATTACCTGGCCTGAACTTAAATTAGCTAAATATTTATTGCAATGAGAGGTGGTTTATGAATTAGTGAACTAATCAAACATGTGCTTATTGCTTGTTTGGATTGATTGAATTCGTAACGAGAGTTGGGATTCAAGAATTTAGACATTAGATAGTTTCTGCAACGAGAGTTGATTGATTATTGCTTTGAGTTTTGATTTTGAGAAAGATTCTTAATTAAACCTCTAATAATCTATATGGTTTGTAATTCTGAAATATCTGCGAGTTTTCTTGAGTCTATCGCCTCTTATCTCTGAAACTTACAACCGATTTACATTTTATTTTCATTTACTACATTTGATTCTCTATTGTTTTTCTTAATTCGAAAGTGGAAGTATATTGTGTAATCCTAGAGTTCTTGTGGATTTGATCCCTAAGTACTACTTTGAACCTCTTATTTGAAGAGTAACTTTAAGGGATAATTTGAGCATATCAAAACCTAACACACTTATTATTTGCTGACAACCTTCTCATCTTTTTGGATGGGTTGGTTGACTCTTTGAAGTTAGTTTCCAGGGTACTTGATGAGTTCGAGCATATTTCAGGCTTTCAATCAACTTAAGTAAAACTTCTCTATTTGCCTCAGAAGTTTCAGCTCGGACCTTGCAATGATTGAAGCTACATTTGGTCTTAAAGAAGCTAAGTTTTCAATTCTCTACCTTGGTACTCTATCTTCCAAGCGGATTTCGATCTCTGATTTTGACCCTTTGCTTCTTCAAATAAAAAAGAAACTAACCTCATGGATAGTGAAATCAATGAGTTTGGCAGGGATTTAAGTCTTATATCCTCAGTTATATCTGGTATAGTCGAATTATGGACCAATGTGTTTATATTTCCTAAAAAAGTCCACAAGAAGATCAATAGCATGTGCAGTTCATTTTTATGGCATGTAACTTTAGGGATATCAACATAGGCAAAAGTTTCTTGGAATCACATTTTTCTCCCTCAGTCTGAAGGAGGATTGGGACATGCAAAGTTTGTATTCTTAGAATCATACTTATGGTTAAAAATTTATATGGATGTTATTTTTCTGGAGTGGGTCTATATGGGTGGTGTGGATAAGAAGAATATCATTATGCAAAGCTCCCATATGGGATCTTAATGAGAAGAAATACTCCTACTCATGGATATTTAGGAAGCTTCTAAATCTAAGGTCACATGTTCTCAAGTTCCTATCAATCAACATGGGGAATGGGGACTCCACTTTATTATGGTGGGATCCTTGAAAACCTTATGGAATTTTGTATCACAACCTAGGGGCAAACAGCTTTCGACGGTCCGGAATTCCTCTCTTCGCAACAGTTGGGGAACTAAATTCTGGTTCGGGTTGGTCTCTGCCTCTTGCAAGGATGACCCCAAAGCTCACGCTCCAATAACCACTCATTCTGTTAGTGATATTAATGACACCTAAATGGTTTACTGATGGGCATTACAACAAAGATTCATGGAATCTATGGTCTGGAATGTAATAAGAGATTACAAAACCACGATGGCCTATGGCGAAGCTCCTCTGGTACAAAGCAGCTATCCCAAAACACTATATGACCTCCTAGTTATTTGTATTGAACATGAATCTAGTTATTTACAGGTTACACAACTGAGGATATGACATTGAAAAACATGTATATTGTGGGGCCTGGCAAATGAATTAAGGGACCACCTGTTTTTTCAATGTTATTACTCTCTCCAGGTTTGGAAAAATGTAATGAACAAACTTGGGTTTCCTTTACCCACTTCAGAGTGGGAGGCTGTAAGCACTTGGATTCTCGCCCTCATAACCTCTCAAGTGAACTACAACTGATAAGCTTATGCATTGTGGGATATGAGATTAAATTGAAAGTATTATGTTAGCGACTCAAACGATTACTCTCACAACTAGTTTCTGAGACTCATTCTACATTTTTCTTCGATTCGTATAACATCATCATAGCTCAGGAAATGTTTCATGGGCAATAGAAAATTACCTCATATAAGGAAAAACTTTTGGCTATTAAAACGGATATGAGTAAGGCATATGATAGAGTAGAATGGACTTTTATACAAGCATTGTTGCTACAAATGGGGTTCTCTCAAGTATGGGTCTCCTGGATGATGACATGTATTTCATCGGTACAGCACAAAATTCTTATAAATGGTCAGCAAAAGGACATATTATACTAGAGGAGTTTAAGAAAGGGAGATCCTTTATCACCATATTTATTCATTTATGTATGAAAGCACTTATTGCAAATATTCCGAGAAAAGAGAGGGAAAAATTATTAGCAGGTCTAAATATAGCTTGAGGAGACTTAGTGATTTCACATTTGTTATTCGCAGATGATATTTTTCTTTTGTAAGGCGAAAGAAAGAATGTGGGGTTATTCTTCAACTACTTAAGGATTATGAAAGAGCGTCATGACAATATACTAATTTTTTGAAATCATTATTACAATTTGGACATAAGGTTTCAGAGGATATACGGTCACATATACAACAGTTGTTAGGAATACGACGATTGGGGTATGGGTACCTATTTTGGGATTATGAAGAGTCTAGGGGGCTCGAAGACTCAAATATTTGGATTCCTTAATGAAAGGATGAATATTAGAGTAAATACTAGGATTGTTCGCTTTCTTACAAAATGAGGTAATGAAGTACTTATAAAGTCAATGGCATCAGCTACGCTAACTCATGTTATGTCATGTTTCGGTTACCAAAAACGTTCATGAAGAAGCTTAAAAGTGTAATTGCATATTTTGGTGGATTAGTAGCGGAAACCATAAAGCTATGCATTGGTTTTCTTGGGACAAAATGTGTAGAGGAAAAGAGGAAGGGGGAATAGGATTTAGAGATTTTCAGAAATTTAATACATCTTTTAGCAAAGAAGTTTGGCGACTGATTGATAAGCCAGAATAATTATTTGCGAAGGTTCTTAAAGGAAGATGCTAAGAATTCAGATCCTTTGAATCCCACAAAGTCATACTCTCCCTCATATGGATGGAGAAGTATTACTTCCGCTCGATCTCTGGTTTTAAAAAAAGCTAATCAAAAGAGTGGCAACATGTTCAACTATCTCAATATGGAATGATCTTTGGATCTCCGCTCCTCGCCCGAGGTCAGCAATACCAAAACATAAAAATCAATTTTTGAATCCTTTACTTAAGGTGGAATATCTAATAAATCTAGTGAATCTTTCCTTGAATTCGAATTTTCTTAAAGCATACATACAACCGGAATATGTGAGAATCATCCAGGGTATGGCGAATAGTTGGTACCTAAACAAGATACTTTTGGTTGGCATTTTACAGAACAAGGAAGGTATACGGTTAAACTGGGGTATAATACGGAAAATACATATCCTGATTTGGGATCACATCATAGTTTCTTGGACCAGACACGAAGCCTCTACTGGCCTTTGCCTAGAAGCTTCATTGCTCTTCAAGTTGAGGCTTTTTGTTTGGCAAGTAATATCAGATTGTTTACCAGTCACAACAAATTTACGATCTCGTGGTATTAACTGTGATGTTCAATGTACCATTTGTGGAGCAGGCAAAGAATCAACTAATCATTTCTGTTTGAATGCCCATCGGCACTTCAAACTTGAGCTCTCTCTAAATACCATCAAACCCAAGTTCTTTTCACTCATTTTTAGCTTATACTAATATGGATTATTAATTCTGACGATTTCCGAAAAAGCCTGATTTAAGTTAGTTTTCTTAGATAATGTGGTACATTTGGAAAACCCATTATGATAAGGTCTATAACAATAAGATTGACAATCCATAAAAAAATTTACGAATAGCGGAGATTGAGGGTATCTTATGGGCTGAAGCTCAAATTAAGGAATCACAAGATGTACAAGAACTTTATAACCATCAAGTCAGACCACATTTGGCATATATCAATTGCTACTATATTGATGGGGCATAGAAAACACATGATATATGTATAATACAAGGATGGTTTTGCAATAAAGGAGGGTTTACCAAAAATATGATGGGTGTCATGAATATCCGTAGGAGTCTATCACCTTTACATTCAAAATGTGAAGCTCTGACATGGGCGATGGAGTGCATGAAAACCCTTCATATTACCGAGGTGGTTCTGCGACAGATTATTCTCAATTGGTTGTCTACCACGACAAAATGGCTAGCTTTCACTACACATGGAGGAATTTCTATGATGTAAAGATTCTTTTCACAACTTTGCTATCCAACATAGACCAATGGCAAAGAATACAATGACCGACAAGCTTGCACGCGGTGTTAGGAGTTTTTCATTTGCTATTTTTATGTTCATTCACTTACTGAATTGGCTTTCATGTTCAGAATCTTCATAGGTTTAGAATAACCTTTTTGTTGAAAAAATAATAATAAATAAAATTTTAATTGAGCTTTGTTGATGATAAATGACCAAATCTCTTGCTTTTTGGGGCTAGTAACTTGTTCTTTTTGCTCTTTAATTGTTCTGATTCACTACACCGGTACGCAAAATGGTTCACTAATCTTCTCTTATGCTTCATAACAAATTTGATCTTATTACTTTTCTTTTGGTTTTTCTTGTTTAGTTTGAGTGACTGTTTGTATTATATATTGATTACTAGGTGATAATTCGCGTCTTGTGCGGAATAAAATTTCTAAAATAATGACATGTTTGCAATTTAAAATCAATTATGCTTTTGCAATTTGTTTTCTCATGTATAAGAACATGTTTCAAATTTAATAAAAGCATAGACATGACACAAAATATTAAATGATGTTTCATGTTGTTTTTACTTTACTAATCTAATGGTGGTAATCGTGTAAAAATCGAGTTCGCTTTTTCGTTTACCTCATCATAATTGATTTTACATATATAAAAGCGTAAGATAATTTTACATTCAATCTTATTCAACCTATTTTAAAGATTCTTAAAATACATGTTAAGCCCAAAATGAATTCAAATGGGCTGAACTAAAAACACAACCTTCTCTTTTAGATCTTTAAGGGAGAGAATCAAAACCATTCTCGCATAGCAAAGAAACAAAAAAGAGAAATAAGGTTATGCAACCAAATTTTGCTCAAACTATAATATTATATATACAAATATGTATACAATTTGCTTGAATCCCTCTGGCTTCATCTTGCTTTTCCATTCTTCATTTCCAAAAAATAATTACATTTTTCTTTTTAATACATTAAATGACCAAACATCAAAGGAACGAGTTAAATGTTCATTGATTTCCATATTCAAATTTAATGGTATACTAGAATAGAACCCGCGCCATGCGCGGTTAAGTTTCATTTTGATAGTTAAACATTTATTTTACTTTATAGATAGTTTAAATTTGTTGTTTCTATCTTCTAGAAGAATTGTATGTCGTCACAGAGCTCTGAATACATAATATAAGTATTTGTATATGAAGAGACAAAGAGAAGTCTACACCAACTCTAACTTTAAATGTGTCACTTTGACATACTAACTTTAACCTTAATTTTTCATCCAGTTTCATATAATTTGAGATCTTTTAAAAAAATTAATTTTTATATGATTTATTTCAAATGTGTTTTATGTTTTTTAAATTGAATATATTAGTGAATATATAATATGTTAAAAAATAGATTTAATATATATGATTTCATTTATAACTGATTAGTTTTTTGAAAAATTATAAACATCAAGAAATGTAAGATATGTAATTTTTTTCTTATGTAGATGTGATTTTATTTTCGAAATACATAGTGAGTTGGTTTCGGATTATTGACTAATTTGCTTTAAATTGGTTAAACATATTTATGATAAATTACATGTATAAATAAATGTGTTATATCATGTAATCTAAATAATTTAGATGAATATGTGTTTAATAGTCCAAAATTAAAATATAACACATGAAAAGTAAAATATGACTCAAAATTAATAGATTAGATAATAAAGTCCTGAGTGGTCCATTTAATGTCACTCTTTTATAAATCCTAGTAAGGTCAATCCAATTAAAAAAAAAGTTGATGAACGCTCTCATCTTGACACTTAAGCATGCTACTTAAGATTGTCATTTAACCAATGCTCCAAATTAATATATTAGGGATAGTTTTGTAAAAAAAAAAACTTTCTCTTTGATAGCACATATAAACATAATAAGAATTTTAACATCTCCTGGTACGAATTCCACTAGATCTGATCAAATCACTGAAACATCTTTTTTATTGGAACAGCTTATTAGAACAAGGCTTGGTATATTTGATTTGGATGGGATGTTTTCATTGTTGAATTTGAGTTTGGTTGGACTTTGTGAAGAAGGAAACAAATTCGATTCTAGATATTTCGAAGGTGTTTTAGTGATCAAAAGAGAGTAGGGTTACAGAGTGTGTGAACTAGAAGAAAAATTAGTCGACACTCGTTAGAGTTCGCCGAAAAATTACAAGTTAGCAATAAACAATAAAGAGAAACAATCTAGTTTCTAACTGTCAGTTTCTGTGTATTTAAATATAGATTTTCTTTTTGGTCGCTCTTGTCCTTTTTATATGTAAACCTCTTCTTCCTTTCGTCCTAAGTCGGTTTGGCCAAATAGGATAGGTTAAGCTTAACGGGCCGAGACACTGGGTCGAGCATTTGGGCTGTCGAGCCGAGCTCGCGTTCTTAACACGAGGGTTGAGCTGATGGCATTGAGTAAGCCAGGGCTCTTTGAGCTGATGGCACTGAGTAAGCCAGAGCTCTTTGAGCTGATGGCGCTGAGTAGCACTGAATTAAACCGACTTAGTAGACCGAGTTCTTTATTTGTTTCCTTCTCCAGCATTCATCATGCTGACTTTGAACTGAAGTTAATCTCGACAAATTTTGGATTTGATTGATATTATATTCTGGCCCATGGTTTCAGCACAAATTAACAAAGGTGTGCTCACATGCAGAGATCAATGTATGTAAATTGTGATCATTATTATATAATTACAACTCATACGATTCATTTCTCGTACATGACATTATCCCATTCTCTGTCGTAAAAGACAAAAAACAACCAAAATCTTAAACTAAAGGAGCCTATTCACGGGTTACACTACTTTTACTACATGCCAAATCGACCCACAAGTCGCAACCTATATTTCTCCCCTTAAAACCGTATAATTTAATATTTTTGATAGAGCAAACTTATCACTAATTTATATTTACTTATTATTCAGAGTGTCTGCTAACGATGCCATAACAGGACAACTTTATGGATATGGAAATAATTCTAAGGATAGTCATAAATCACGGAATCAATCACTTCTCGTAGGAAGCTAAGATCTTAAAAGCAGCGTGGAAAAAGGTCTAAAGAACGTAAATCAAGATTTAGGCTTAGAATGGTAACAACTTATTAATCAGTATAGAACAAACAAATAGATAGTGTGATATGAAATATGTGCTGTTTGTAACAAAGAAATGCATAGTGTGGTTAATATAAAACGAATAGTACATAATAATGTTTGAATGATGACAAATATAAATATAATGGGGTTCTAGTTACTACTAAAGATTTATTGTTATCTTTTAAATTTTCTTAAATAAATATCACCTAAGTCATATACTAATAAAACTTAATTATATAGAGGTTTATAATTTTTAGAATTAAAATTTTTAAATTATATCAACTAAACCGCATAATCCACACCTGATAATATGCTTTTTAATTTCATGAGTAGTCTAAAAGTTTTGCATACAATTTGGACCGCCCTTGTTGTTTTCTTTATTCATTTTATGGGAAACAAAAAGTTAAAACTTATCCGTGAACGAAAACTAAAAAGTATCCCGCTGGTTGAAACACCTGGTCCGAAGCCTTAGTTCTATAAATGCAATATCGGTTAATATAGTAAACACACAACACATTTCAATTTTTTGAATTTAAATTAAAAGATAAATGTTTTTTTTTACTTTTAATATTTCAATTTAAAGTTTTTAATTTATTTTTCTGAAAATATTTAATATTTATTTATCCACATTTGCTTCCATTAACATTGGCAGAATCACGTTTTAATTTTAAGTAGTCTAGAACGGTTTAAAACGATTTATAATATTTTTTTGATCGTTACAAAACACCAACAACCACTATCAACTAAAAAATTACGTTTTCGAGTGATAACAAAAAAATCAATCAAACCCTTAATCTTCATCATAATTTAATTTGGAACGTCAAGGGAATTCAATATGTATATATCCTCATCTCAGCTCCAAGATTCACCAAATTGGGTGAATCTGATACGAAGATTGAAATGACTGCTATTTTACAATTTCGTTATGATCAGATAATGAACATGTATACTAATTTTCGCGTCCAAAGGAAAAATGATTAGATGGTTAAATTTTTTTTATCGACTATCCCTTAATTATATCAAATTTTGGCTTGGGATAAAATTACTCCAAAGACCAATCTTATCCGATACAGTATAAATTCTATAAATTAATATTCAATAAATTAATAAACACTAAAAAAATAATAAATTTTGTTGATTTCAAGTTGGACTAATATAAAATATGGCATAATTCGGCAAAATAATAAGATAATTTTTTTAGAAAATCTTATGAATATATAGTCCCAAAAAGATAAATTAATAATTAATATTTATAAAGAGTATATAAATATAATTAATATATTTCATAATTGAGTATGTTATGAGAAATATCCTAGAATAGCCTTAAAAAGATTTTGTCACAAAAATAGTTCAAAAGAGAAAATGATTAACATAGATTTTATAAATAGTATAAATATAACTTTATACTCCTAGGGTTAAATAATCTAGATTTATGATTTAGAGTTATGGAGTGAGTTTTGAAGGTGAGTTTAAATTTTGAAAAAAATAAAAAGTAAATATTAAAAAATTTAAAATAAAAATAGCTATTTTGATCTTTTTTCTTGAGGACTCTTTTCAGGATAAAAACTTAAAAAAAGATATTTGATAAAACTGCGTTTATTTTATTTACAGTGATGTTTATCTTTATCTTTTCTTAATATGTTTTTTAATAATTATAAATACATTGACGTTATCTTTTATTTTACACTTAAAATACATTTACATTTATACACAAAATAATCGAAGAAGGATAATATATATTCGGGATCAATAAAATTTCTTTAATACATATACCGTAAAATCAAGTATTCTTCATATTTATACATAAAATCATACTTTAATATATATATATATATAAAATCTGTAAATTAATAATTTTATAAATTAATAAAATATCAAAATTCTAACATTATTAATTTATAGAGTTTTTACTGTATATTGATCAATATAAAAAGATAGAATATCACGTACTCTAGTCTTTAGCAAGGATATCGTATGGATATTAAAACTCTTAGGAATATGTTAAAACATGAACAACAAATTGGTGTACGATTTTGATATGTTTTGGTAGGTCTGTTGCCTTTGAGATTTGACAATATAAAAAGGTAAGACCGTCAACTCAATATGCTAATTGATGACAAAACTAAAACGTAATCATGTTTTTTTTTTTGGTTTAAAAACGTAATCATGTTATTACTTTAGGTTTACCATTAATTTTTGTTTTCTTTTTGAAATCAATGTCTTGTGATAAACGTAACTCTACTACGTACTTTTTTTCTTTTTCTGTTTTTTTTAGGTAAAAACTACTACGCACTTGCAAAAAGAATGACCTTAATCGATGCGTAACATAATTTTGTGAAGTCTTAGCAAACACTATAAGCATTCGTTTGTGCATAGCACACATCTGATTACAAATGCTGTCACCATCTTTATTTTGAGATTGATTACACATAAAAACACACAGTAGCTTTGGACCTAGCTAATATTGATTCTCTTTTCTCTATTTGTGTGTTTGTTATGGACTATCTTTTTTGGGTCAAAGTTATGGCCTATATCTAAGCTTACAATACTTATAGGTAGAGACAAAAATACTAAATTCCAAAAGACTTACTTAAATCCTCAGAAATAAGTGGACCCAATAATCGAAAGAGCAATAAAAGTTGGTGATTTTTAAGAAATTGCTTAAGCTACCATACTTTTAATATCATTGTTTACTTTAACTATATTTATAGTTTGAATTTTTAAAAGATAGATAGACACTTATATTTCAAAAATTAACTAATTTAGACTTAGTGTATTCAACGTACAGTTTTAGATGATTTGTATAAAAATGACAAATCCACTGTTATTCAAACATTAATTTTAAAAATTTATTAAAATTAATTTTTATTGAAATTGACATTTCATAGACTATTTTGAAATCCATTGTTATTGAAAATATTTTAAGTTGTGGAGTTTTAAAGTGATTCTAAAGTTTTTGGGTGAAGTAAATCTAATTGTTTTAGGTGATATTCTAGAGTATTCAACCAAAATCACTTTGAACTATGCAATTCATTGAAATCATCTAAAATCTTATTAAAAATTAAATCGCCCCAAACTTTATATTGAATACACCCCCTAAGAGTTTTATTTGAGGGGTAGAGTTTTGGAAGATAGGGTTTAAGATATTAAATAAATTAATATATATATATATATATATTTTAAATAGTTTTAAAAATAATTTTCTAATTTTAAAATAGAATTTTGAAAAACTTCAAAAACAAATTTGTAAAAAATTAGAAAAAGTTCAAATTTTAAAACATATCATTCAAAAATATAAAAAAATTATTATTATTTATTTAAATAATTATTTATATTTATATATCTATAAAAGATAAAAATCTTTTGTCTCTTTAATAAAAATATATTTATTAAAATATCTCTTTAATGAAGGTAAACACAAATAATGGTAAAAATGGGGTAAAATTAGAATTTGCCTATAAATTTTTAGAACATTTCCACTAAAAATATTTTAATGAAAGATGCATAATAAAATTTACTATTTTTTTATTAAAAAAAAAAAGAAAGAGTGCCATGAATATTATGATATTTGATATTTTTGAGTTATTCATGAAGTTTCATTTTACATATGTATTTTATAATTGTCACCTTTCTTTTAAATAAAAATTCGATTATGTAATAAAATATTAATATCATATAGACGAGATATTTGAAAGGGTTTCTAACCACCCAATGTAAATGCTCTTACGACTGTGGTTTAGAAAATTGAGAGGTTTCTCTTCAGCCAAATAATAATGTCAAGTTCCTTTATCAATTGTCTCGCCACTAGCCAAGTAGCCATTACGCTACAAAATATTTTGCATCTTGTAGTTTTTTCCTATTTGGTTTTGGTGTAAATCTGTAACATTAGATCGCCTAAGTAATACCATCAGCCAAGAAGGTATTAATAGATGTGCCTGAATTCGTAGAAGTCTCAACAAATAAAACAATGGACTAAAGCTAAATCATAAGAGAAATATTTATACTATAAAATTAACGAAATGGGCTAAAACTAAATCATAAAATCCAAAAAACTAAACTATAAATCCAACAGTTATATAAACCTGAAAACTTAAGACAACATTAAACTCGAAATCTTAACTTCTAACCTCATAAAACTAAGCTAAAAATTCTAGGACTAAACCCTAAACTCAGAAAATTGTATATAACCTTAAAACTATAGAATTACCACTAGTAAAAATCTACGGAATAATCCAAATCTCTTAAGGTGGAATTCTTAACATAAAATTTGTTTTTTTCTTTTTACAATTTTCGGCTAAAAGACGGTTCTTATTTCTTTTATTTAAGAGACGGTTGTTAAATTTTTTTAGTTAAAAATTAAGAAACGTCTCTTAAAAAAATTAAAAACACCACCATAAAAGACCAGGGTTAATCCTACTCTTAATTTTTAGTGCCACTCTAAAACAGTGGCTAGATAAAAAAAGCCACAGTCTATCACTTGTTTCATTCTCTCTCGAGCACAAACTTATCCAAAATGCTGAATTAAATCAAATAATAAAATTGAGTGTAAAATCATATTTATTTCTGATTTTTATTCGGTTTAATTCGATATTTAGCGTGATAGCTCGCCATTCTCGCGAGAGGCACCCGTCGTACTTAATTTTTTTTCTTTTGATAAAGGGAAACCCATTACTTCTTTCGACCAAGTGACATGTATAAGTTATTTACTAGTTGTATTTTATTATAGTC
Organism: Moricandia moricandioides; assembly: GCA_905132885.1. Classification (NCBI taxonomy): domain Eukaryota; kingdom Viridiplantae; phylum Streptophyta; class Magnoliopsida; order Brassicales; family Brassicaceae; genus Moricandia; species Moricandia moricandioides. The sequence continues at coordinate 35,520 of CAJHQQ010000262.1, forward strand.
CAACTTCAATCATCTTATACAATTTGCCACGTTCATATCATCACGGACGATGATAATGAAAACATTATAAACAAAATAAAAATAAAAAACTTAGAGATTCCACCGGTCTATATAAAGAGGACATAATAGTTTAAACGTACTTCATCACTTCCTCACTAAACCAAACGGAGAACCCTAAACCTCAAGATGGGGATTCTTCACAAACAAAACCTTTCCTTTGTGATACTTCTCCTCCTTGGTTTATGCGCCGTCTCTTACGCTTGTGACTGTAGTGACCCTCCAAAACCATCTCCACACCCTGTTAAACCGCCTAAACATCCCGTTAAACCGCCTAAACCACCTACCGTCAAGCCACCATCTCACACTCCAAAACCACCTCATCATACCCCAAAACCACCCACCGTTAAGCCACCTCATCACACCCCAAAACCACCCACCGTTAAGCCACCTCATCACGCCCCAAAACCACCTCATCACACTCCCAAACCACCTCATCACACCCCAAAACCACCTCCTCACACTCCCAAACCACCCACCGCCAAGCCACCTCCTCACACTCCCAAACCACCCACCGTCAAGCCACCTCATCACACCCCGAAGCCGCCCACCGTCAAGCCACCACCTCCGTACACTCCATCCCCTACGCCTTCTCCTCCACCTCACACTCCAGAACCGCCCACCGTCAAGCCACCACCACCGCCAGCTACAACCCCAGAGACGCCATGTCCGCCACCTCCACCTCCACCAACTCCGTGTCCTCCTCCTCCACCTCCAGCACCAACGCCTGAACCGGAGACGTGCCCCATGGACGCACTGAAGTTAGGCGCGTGTGTGGACGTGCTAGGCGGTTTGATTCACATCGGACTAGGAAAAAGCTACGCAAAGGCAACCTGTTGCCCAGTTCTTGGCGGTTTAGTGGGTCTGGACGCAGCGGTTTGTCTTTGCACCACCATTAGAGCCAAGCTTCTAAACATCGACCTCGTTATCCCCATTGCTCTTGAGCTTCTTGTCGACTGTGGCAAGACTCCACCTCGTGACTTCAAGTGTCCTGCTCCACAGAAAAAGACTCCTCTCTTGGCTTGATCTCTTTTCTGTTTCCCTTTGATACAGTAAAAGAAAGTTGAGATCTCAAGATCTAGGTTCTTCTAAATCTTTTAGATTGCGGAAACAGGGATTAAGAAGGATCTATATTTTGTTATTGCTCTAAATTAAAAAGAAACTGTATGTTATTTTATTTTACCCAAAAAATCTTTATGTGATTGTAAGGTGATTGTTTGAATAATGTTGTATTTGAAATATAATTTTAAGGGGAGTGTTTAATAACTAAATCCTTCAATATTAATAATGATTTAAAAAACAACTAAATTCCGTTAAAAGATATATATCCTCTGTCCATTGCGACGGTGAAATTGCCGTTTAATCAAAACTAACTCGTGCGGGTTAATTTTCTATTTTTTTTATATTTTGTACTAATGATGTATTTGTAATATATGTTCGTCTTAAGCCATGTATGTCTAATAATCGATATCATTAGATTATGATTTATGCATGCATTAGTTTCTTTTATACATTGATATTTGTTTTTCATAATTAGTGTTATATATTTTAGATGTGTCGTCATATAACTAATTGTACTCAAAAGACTAGGATTGAATTGGGTAATATGTTTATTTTTGGTACAAATCTACATTGGTTATTTGAATATTTTTAGGTTTATATACATCAGAACCGAACTCATCCTAAATTGTAAGGATCCAACTCGCAACACATAAATTTATAACATTCAAGCTGCACATAATTTTTAAACCCCCAAGACGATATCCGAAAAGAATAGTCCATATCTGAATGGATACCCAATATTTATGCCTAGCTGATTTTATAAACTAACAAAAATGACTATTTTTATGTGTTTGACTAAATTTAGTGAAATAGAAAGAGTTTTATTTATTTAGTAAAATAATTACATGGAGTAATAAATTAAGTGACAATAAAGGTAATACATTTTTATTATTTTTATTTAAGTTATTATATCATTCACATAAACATGTTTTTGAATTATGTGTTTGGCTAAATAGTTTTTCACCGACTGAAACTAAAATAAAAAAAAATAGTAAAACAAACTAACCATAACTTTTAACCATATTCAAAATTTAATTATTTTACATTTTTTTATTTTCATAATTGACAAAAAAATAATGTTGATTAAGTAATAAATAAAAATCTGCACTATTAATATTATTATGGTAATATAATTAATAATGAGATGTATTATTAAGGTAATATAATTAATTTCAATCAAATCTATTCTTATAATTAACGAAATTATTTGTTATAGTTTCCATATTTATATATTTATATTTATATTTAGGGTACAACATTGAATATATTTTGTTTTGGTTAATAGAAGATATTGTGTTTTGATTTTATATTTATTGATTTGTTTTTTTATGAGTAGATAATAGGATGTATTTTTTAGCTTGATTAATGAGAAAACGGTCAAAAAAGCTTCAACTTTCAAATTTATGTAAAAAAAAGCTTAAACTTATGTTTGAGCCAAAAGAAACTTCCAATTAATTTAAAATTGCCGTTTTAAATCTCATATTTTGTTGACTGAGCCAAATTAGAAACCTTATTAAGTCAACAGTTAACTCTTTAAACGACTGTTAAATAGCAAAACGAGGTCGTTTTGAAAATCGATTCACAAATAACAAAACGACGTCGTTTTGTATCTCATCCATTTTTTTTAATTTCTTCTTCTTCTCTTTCGCAAAAAACCAGAAACAAAAAGCTCTATCCCTAAATTAGAAACCCTAATCTCTACATTCTCTCCAATCTCCAATCTCTTCATTATATAATCTCTCCAAAAAAACTATTCCACTTAATCAAACAGATGAAAATCATTACATGTCGCCGGAGAAAGAACTACTGCTTATCTTCACCTGGAGAGATTATATAATGAAGAGATTGGAGATTTAAGAGAATGTAGAGATTAGGGTTTTTAATTTGGGAATAGAGCTTTTTGTTTCTGTTTTTTTTTTGCGAAAGAAAAGAAGAAGAAATTAAAAAAAATGGATGAGATACAAAACGACGTCGTTTGATTAATTGTGAATCGATTTTCAAAACGACTTCGTTTGCTATTTAACAGACGTTTAAAAAGTTAACTGTTGACTTAATCGGGTTTCTAATTTGGCTCAGTCAACAAAATATGAGATTTAAAAAGGCAATTATAAAATAATTGGAAGTTTTTTTGGCTCAAACATAAGTTCAAGCTTTTTTTGGCATAAATGTGAAAGTTCAGGGTTTTTTTTGACCGTTTTCTCCTTGATTAATTTAGATTTAGCACATATTTTATCTAAGGAAATACACATTAATCTAACTGGAAAAGACAAACATTAAAATATATAGTTTAATTTAATTCTCAGTGGCATAAATAACTTTGAAAATTAAAGAATATTTTAATGGGTACTTCTGTTTTAATAAGATAGATTGTAGGTTTGAGTTTGTCCAAAAAAAAAAAAAACAAACACCAAAAACATTGGCTAAGTTATGGCTTAAACGACACGTTTATTAAGGCAGAAGAGACTTCTACTGGAATCAGAATGAAAATATTCTCAAACTAATGGTTAATTAGGGTTGTTCCCAAACTATACTCGACTACCCTTGTTGTTGCTGAGTGATTTTGATGAATATATGATGGACAAGAATCCCAAGTTTGAAAGTGAACCTCTCGACCTCGTTCCAATCTCAACGTGGAACGAGGACGAAATGTATAACACAAAAATAGTAAGAGTTAAAACAACTCGTTGCCTCTGAACGACATCAACCGAGAATAGAGCAACCTATTTCAAGCAACTGATTAAAAAACGATTTAATTCGTCTGTAATTAATAAAACATCTCTCCATGTATCATGTCTTACTCTTCTCTTGCAAAAAAAAGTCTTTATGTTTTTTTTTAAAGCACAAAAACTAAGCAATGGTCTTTACTTAACGTGTACATGTGGTGTCCTTGACCCATACTACGTCAGTCAAACAAGCATATATCAATGGATAGGTAAGTGCATTCATATATAGATAACAACAAAAGATTATGGTCATGCGGGCCTCTTGTTTTTTTTTAGATTCTACACGTACAAGTTACTAAGAGTTTATGTCACAGAGAATGTGGTGATCAAGAGATACATCCATCTATGTTTGTAATTACCTTACCTTACGGTCTCCAAAGAAAAGATCGGAAACGTTTATGAATCTTTTTTAAAACGATTTGCGATGTTAGATAATATTTGTATATCTATAAAATTAATCAAATATTATAAAAGGTTAATGCAATATTTTTACATCAAACGGGTATTATGTTATTCAAATTTGATGTGTAATGAATAACAAAACCGGAGTAGAACGAAACACAAATTCATATGAAAAGATCTGACTGTCTTGTTAAGGAGTCCGCCGCTGAATTATTAAATCGAGATTAGTATCCAACTGTGAAATTCTGAAAGTGTATATTCAATGAAAATATCTCTTTAAACTCTATTGAATTGCCATGAAATAATCCTTATCAATATTCGGCAAGTTGTTCCAAAGTGTTGGAGCTAGCATACAATTCATTGCCCATATCAACGCTTCGATTTCTGCAGTAGTAGATGAACAAACAAGATCAAGCGAAACCAGGAAGAACCAGAGTATTTGAAACCACATATCTCTTTTATTAAGAATCAATTAAACAATCTTACAAAAATATGTTCAATCTGAATTACTCAACGACACTCAAGATTTGAGACGGGTCAATTCTTAATCTACCTTTTTGCATGACTCAACACTTGTTGTGTGACATGTTTACAAATCGCTCACCACTGAAATCCAAAACTCCTTTTGTGCTTCTGTTAGAATATCTAAACTATTAAAACTGAAGTACATTTAGTACTTAACCCTAACATTTCCTAAATAATTATCATTGAATGCCACTGATATTATCTCTGCATCCAAACACTAATTCTTAATAAGAAAAAAATAAATTTGGACTAAGCCCATTAACAATATTTGTCATTACAATTGAAGATTTCATTAAAAAGTGAATATGTATTATTCAAAAATTTATAATAAAAACAAAAAAAAAATTATACATATATATAGCATTAAATTAGTTTTATTTTTATTCATATTCATATAAGCTACCAACTATATTTGAACTATAAAAAAGATAATAATGTTAATAATTTTTTACTATAATCTGAACTTATTCATTTACAATAACAAAATCATGTAACTTTCCATAAAAATTAATGACTAAAATACATACTAATATTTATTATAAATGGTTATATATACAAAAAAATACAATGTATTATCATTTGTAAGATATATATCTAATAAGAATAACTAATGTAATTTATAAATTAAAAAAAAATTAATCACCATATAATACATATATACAATTAAGTCTAGGACATATCAAATATCTAGGGTATTTTAGAATATACGGATTCGGATATGCATTTGTCAGATTCGTAAAATTTTTATCAGGATTCGGATATTTGGGGTTAGAATATTCATAGTAAAATTCAAATACACACAGACATCCGAACCTGTTTTTCTAATTTAAAATAAATTAAAAACTAACTATTAACCATCTATTTAGTCTATTTAAAATTATTATTTAAAAAGCTTAAGAATCATTAAAAGTTAATAAAATTAAAATTTTAGTTATTTTATATAAAAAATATATAATATACATAGATAACTATAATTAAATTTTAAATATTTAATAGATGGATCTGAATATCCAGACTTAAAATTTTGTTATCCGAATTTATAATTGGATCAATCGAATCCGTAAAATTATTATCATGATCCATGAATATCCGTTTTTCGAAGAAGATAAGATCCCGAATCGGGTAATGGATATTGAATATTAAGTTCAAGTCATATATACAAGTATATCAAACAAATTGCTTAAAATATTAGACATTCAAAAAAATAACATCTGTGCGGACGCGCGGGTCAAAGGCTAGCATACTATTAAAGCAGAATCCTAGTTAGTTTATGTAACAACATTAATTATTTTTGAAAAAAATAACTAATATTTGAGTGCTGCAAATCTATAAACATACGTAGTATACAAAAATAATTCCTATATACTTGCCAAATAAATATTTTGTTATCATAGTGAATCAAAAAGAATCTTATACTACAATAAATTTTGTTTTAAATAGCTGGAATATTTCTAAAATAGATTAAGTATAATTTTCTAATATTTGATTATATTATTACAAATTATCCTTGATGTTTTTACGGTTAAAAGTTTTTTTGAGTTATTCTATGAAACATACAAATAGTTATCAAATAAAAAATAAATTGAAAAAAAATATTTGATAATTTTATTATAACACTAGATTTTGACCCGCCCTTTTAAAAATAATTTTTATGTTTATTTTTTCATAACTAATATTAATTTTATTTAATTTAATTTTTGGTATCTATATTATATATGTCAAGTTGCATAACTATACATTTGCTCCGTATGAATTTAAGAAATTATTTTTAATTTTTATTCTAAATTTTGCACCATATTATATTTCTTAGTAGTTATCTGACATTATGAGTCAAGAATATTAGTACCCGAAAAAATCCGACTCGAAAATCAAAATCTCATACTATATTAGAAATAGCCTATATACTCAAAAGGTTTTTAAAGTGTTATATCCAAATAGTAATATCAAACCTAACCCGCACAGAAAATCAAACAAGTTTTTAATATTTTTTTTAATAATTTTTAATATCTAATAGGTTAATTATAAAATTCAAAACATGAAACAAAAGAACTAAATAATATCTAGAAGAATTGGTTGTAATGTTCTAGAAAAGATAAATATCTTGGATTCCATGTGTTGATAAAAGACTTATATGTGAGTGGTAAATGTATTCGTAGATGGATTAATAATATAATTATATTTGAGAGAGTTAATATGATTACTTAGCATGTTATATGCTATTCTTCGACCAACATTTATTTTCTCACTTAAATACATATTTATAACATTAGAGGTGGATTCCGAAAGTTTAGAAGTTAAAGTAAATGTTACAAAAATTTATATTAAAAATAAATAGCATACATACTACAGTTTTTATTACAATGTAGTGCTTAATGTTTAAATAAAAGTAGATACAATTATATAAAAATAATAATTAGTGATTTATTAAATAAAAGGAATAAATAGTTGGACATAACATTTATCAATAGGTCATGATCTTTTTTAATAGAATAGATATTAAAATATGCATTATTCAATGCGAGACAAATTAAAAATATTAATTATACATCATTTCAATTTAAATCTTTTAAAATAAACAGAACCCGTTATACCATTTTAATTTTCATATGATTATATTCATATCAACATACAATTATTAAAATATTGAGTTTCATATCAGTTATCCATCAGTTCAAACGGTTAACTTCAGATTTTAGTTTTTTTCCTATCGGTTTTATAAGGTTTTTAAATAATGGATATTTCTTAAAATCTAAACTAGGTTACATATTGGATCACCAGGTTATCAATTCGACTGCGGGTTTGTGTCGGGTTTAAAAGCGATGATTTAAATTATTTTTTTAAATACACAAAGTTCTTACAAATTTAGAAAACATTTATAACATTGTTAATGAATTTTTTTATCATAATATATTTCGCGCTTTTCAAGCGCGGATCAAAATCTAGTAAAACTTTTAATCCTAAGTCTAAGCTTCCATATATATCGCCATAAATCTTTCCTATTATACTTTTTCCTAAAACTCTGCATCACTAAATCTTCCAATTCGTGATATGAGGATCTTTTAACTTGTTAATCATCTACAAACAAGATCAGCAATAAGAACTCTCCACGTCACACGCGTCACAGTTCTCCTTCTTTTCATGGAATTTGTTGCACATAATTGTCCATGTGTAACACAACAATAACATGCCAGACTCCACATTCTTGAACATGCAGGAGCCAAACTTCAAAGAACTATGTCAACCAACCTTCTCTATGTGTCAATGCAGCAACAAATCAAGCTCTAATTTCTTGAGCTAACAATCTTTCCTTTTTTATCATAATGAGTCAACTCAAACAACCTTCAAATAATCAACTCACAACACACAACAAACGAAGAGGAATCAATATAGTTCACAATGGTTAAGATGAAAACCATAGCCAACGATTCCCTAAACCATCAATCAAGAAATCAAATTGTGATTCGCGATACATGAGGCTAATCTACTCCAAATCAAAAGTACCACAAAAATACTAATCATTATTTCACCATATTCTCCCCATGCTTGTAACTATATCACCAAATTCTTCCCTTGCTTGATTGCATATTCAGATAAAAATCAATTGGATCGTAAAGAAGATAAACACTTACTTGAAGTTGAATGGTTCTTGTCATTTACTGAACTTGGCACAAGTGTTGTTTTGGGTATCTCTCGTAGGAACGCATAAGAAGCTTATATTCATCACTCAATAGATCTTGTTAGTAGAAACACAATCGAACCACAATTTGTACACTTTAACAAAACCACATATTCTAATCAGTGGTGGACCTAACAATTTTTTTCAACTGGGGTCACAATGCAAATAAATTTATTTTACATGTAAAAATATTATCCTAAAGGGGTTTTGAACCCTGTTTGAGAGGTCAATAAGTGCATTGTCGAACCAACTGAACTAACAATTATGGCTAACAAATGAATTTTTTTTCTCGTGTCAACTGATCTCACTTCCTCTTAAGTGGGTCCGTCCATTCTAATTCATTTAGAACATGAAGTGTATAACATATAGTAAGACGAGTTCAACACATTTGTAGAGAGTACCATGATAAATCACCTAACTTTTAAATATGAGATTATTAAATTAATTGATTTACATAATTGAGTTTTGTTAATTTTCTAGTGTTAGCGAGATAGATCATCATCACCCTTATCACATATTTCATCACAAAAAGAAGATTAAACAAGTCATCATTATTATTTTAACTCAAGAACTATGAACTCAAAGATTATAAGAAAACACTTCTTATTAGCTCAAGAAAATCTCTCAAAACATAAGCTCTCACAACAATTTCTTCAAACTCATAAGCTATGCAACACTCTTCCATCTTCTTATTTAGAGATCTAATTATCCTAAAGTCATTAAGACATATATATATTATTTAGATAACTCCTAAATAATATAATTAACACTTTCATATCTAAACTAGGAATTAGATAACTTGTCAATCAAGTTATTATCAAGTTTATCGCCAACATTCTCTCCTTTAAACTTGAAGTTAACTTGCGTGACATCTTGAACTCCTACCAAGTCTCTCCTTTTTTTTATTTAATTCTTCCTAAATATTTCGTCAAAATATCAGCCTTTTGTAGATTACCGGAAACGTGCTCCACTTCGACTTGATTGTTGTCAACGCATCTCTTATAAAGTGATATCGCTTATGTATGTGCTTTTTTCATCCATGGAATATTGGGTTCTTGGTGAGATATATTGCTGATTTATTGTTGATACGGATTGTCACTTTCTCACACGTTTCTTCAATGATCTTAGCTAGAAGCTCTGAAGCCAAATTGCTTGTTTAACAGCTTCAGTTGCAGCCATGAATTCAGCCTCACATGATGACAAAGCTACTATTTTTTGCTTTTGAGAACACCAAGTTATAGGACACTTGTTGAGGTATAAGATGTGTCAGGTGGTGCTTATTCCATCATCAACGTCTACATTATGACTGTTGTCGCTATATCCTATTAACTATGTTTCACTCGTTCTCTTGGATGTGAGACCGTAAGACACAATTCCTTTCAAGTATCGCAACACTTTTTTCAATGTCGCATAATGTGATTCCTTTGCCTTATGCATATACCGCCCACCAACAACAAAATATAAGTCAGGTCGAGAGTGTAGTAGGTACCATAAGCAACCAATATTTCTTCTAATGTCCTTTTCATCGACGTCTTGTTCCTTTTCAGTGTTCGACGATATCAAGCCTGCATCCGTAGGAATATGTACTGCATTACACTCATTCATTCTTGTTTCCTCTAGAATATTCTTTGCATATCTTTCTTGTTTGAAGGTGATTCCTCCTTCGTATTGCACTACTACGATCTCTAGGTAATACGTGAGTTTACCGAGATCGCTCAAGTCAAACTTTATCGACAATGCGAAGATCATCTCTAAGCTTGAACCTGTAACAAGAAGATCGTCTACATACACAACTACAAGTAGAAGATATCCATCTCTTCTTCTCCGATACAAAGAAGTTTCCTTGGTGCACTTTACAAAGTTCAGATCCCCAAGTACTTTGTTTAGCTTCTCGTTCCACGCCCTCGGAGCTTGCTTCAAGCCATACAAAGCATTGTTAAGTTTATAAACTTTGTTTCCACTACAAAACCTTCTAACTGAGTGACATATACATCCTCCTTCAAGTCACCATGCAATAATGATGTTTTGACGTCTAGGTGTTGAACTTCCCATCCGTTGGAAGCTGCTAGGGCAATGATGAACCGAACTATTACGATGTGTGCGACCGATGCAAATACTTCCTCATAAATCGATGCCATATCTTTGAATGTAACCTTTTGCCAATAATCTTGATTTATACTTGTTTATGCTTCCATATGAGTTGCATTTGATCTTGAATATCCACTTGAAGCCAATTGGTTTTGCGCCAATAAGAAGATCCACCAATGTCCAAGTATTGTTTTGATTATCGATGATATATTTTCTAGACACGCATTCTTCCACACTTCTTCCTTTATGGCTTTGCTAAACTCAAACGGTTCTTCGTTGATAATTAGTAGCAAGTGTTCTCCTTCAATTTTGGCTAAGTATACGTAATCCTCCAGATAGCTTGGTTTCTTACTTACTCTAGTCGATTTTCTCTCTTGAATTTTTTCGGTATCATCATTGTTTTCTTCTTCCTGATCTCCAATTTCATCATCTTCTGCGATCACGTCATCTTCATTAGCAGTTTCTTCTTCAAGGTCCTTATTTATGCCAATGTTTCAGAACTGAGAGAACGTGAGTGTAAACATTTCAGGTGTCTGTTCTGTATATTCCATCACTCCACTTCTAGCTTTTCGTTTCGTCGAACACGACATATCTGCTTACAACGATTTTCCGGTTTGCAAGATCAAGTAGTCTATAGGCTTTTGACCCTGGTTCAGTTCCTAGATGAACAAGCATTTGAGACTTGTCGTCAAGTTTCTTTAAGTGTTGGGTCTCTGTTTTTGCATAACTCACGCACCCAAACACTCAAAGATGCTTGATATTAGGTTTGTTTCCCTTTAATGCTTCATACGACGTCTGTGAATTGAGAATCCTTGTAGCTACTCTGTTTATAAGGTATGTTGCATGTTGTACTCCCTCGCCCCATAAGTAATTTGGTACATTCATGTGTTTTAGAATGCTTCTAGTCATCTCAAGAAGAGTTTGGTTTTGTCGTTCTACTACTTTTTGTTGTGGAGAATAAAGAGCAGTCAAGTGTCGTTTAGTCCAATATGTTTCACAGAAAGTATTGAATTTGTTGGATGCGAACTCGCCTCCTCTATCAGTTTGGAAAGTCTTAATAGTCTCCTTTGTCTCTTGTTCTACCAAAGTCTTGAATCTGTTGAATTTCTCCAACGCTTCCCTCCTTTCTTTTAGAAGTATTGACCACATGTACCTTGAATAGTCATCTATAAGAACAAAGATATTTTTTTTCTTCCAGGCATAGGAGGAGTAATCGGGCCACATAAGTCTCCATGTATGAGCTCAAGAGCTTGTGTGGCTCGATAGTTTGACGACTTTGGGTATGTGTGTCTAGCTTGTTTTCCAAGTAAGCACGAGGCACACATATCCTTATCAATCATAATGTTTGGTAATCCTCTTACCAGCCCTTTCTTTACCATTGTTCGTATTAACTCTTCTCCGATGTGACCTAATCTTGTTTGCCATTTGTTTGATTCGGTAAGGAAAATGGTCTGTAGATACTTCGTATTAACGATCTCCATATTGTCTTTATAGAGACGGTTTCGTGATATTTTAGCCTTTACTACTAGGTTTCCTTCGCGATCATGAAGGGTAACCATCCACCGCGACCTCTGTTTCTATATTTGTCATAATACTCATGGTTCAACTGGGACTGAGCTTGTTGATTTTCCGTATTAGCATACATCAATTTACTCTGCTTATCGAGACCTTCTTCATCCTCTGCACCCAATCATTCTTCATAGGTTTTCATTCGACCTATGATGTCTTCAAAGCTTGTTGTCTTTAAATCGAGAACTTGTTCAAGCGATGCAACTATATGGATGTATTTCTTGCGAGGTAGACTGCTGAGAATTTTTTTACTAACCTCGTTTCTTCAATATTTTTACCTAAGGAGGCTGATTTGAAGATGTCTCTGATAGCTTGCCGACGAAGTCATCGATTGAGTCGGTGTCCTTCATATTTAGGCGATCGAATTCAGCCATTAGGGTTTGTAATCTAGCTTCTCTAACTCTGTATGCTCCAAGATGTCTAGATTTAATCGAATTCCACACTTTATTAGTAGTCTCGAGCTCGCCAACCTGCAATATGAGGGATTCCGGAATAGATTGAAAAATCAATGCAATTGCTATGTGATTTTTTCTCTTTCAATTGTTTATGTTTTGATGATTTCCCAAGCTTTGTGGACTTTAAGAAGTATCTTTATGAAAATTTTCCATACTTTAATTTGTAGAATTGATCATACGAAAATTGATTGAAGATGGACCCCCTTCCTTTGATCGTGTTGTAATCGCCATGTTATATCCCATGTTGTTCGAATAAGATGTTTTGCTCTTATACCAATTATTGATTAAACTCAAGAATTGTGAACTCAAAGATTATAAGAAAACACTTCTTATTAGCTTAAGAAAATCTTTCAAAACTTAAGCTTTCACAATAATCTCTTCAAACTTATAAGCTATGCAACACTCTTGCATATTCTTATATAGAGATCTCCTAAACTCATTAGGATATATATATATATATATATATATAATTTACATAACTCCTAAATAATATAATTAAAACTTTCATATCTAAACTAGGAATTAGATAACTTATCAATCAAGTTATTATCAAGTTTATCGCCAACAATCTTGTCAGCGCAAACCTGTAGTTGTTTCTCAGTCGAGTAGCTGTCACATGTTCCTTTGTCCATTAACTAATCGATTCCATATTGATTGAGATCATGATCACAACTTTTCAAGAAACACGATGGAGGTATCTTGTGTTTCAATATCTTCCTCTTCGGTAGTGTTTTGTTCATGTTCTTTTTAGAGGATTAGAGAACAAAAAATCACCTCTAGGCAATCAAGACATTGGTTGGTATATGCAAGGTGTGGTTACAAAAAAAGGCGGACACAAGTGATCAAAACTATTTAAAAATATTTTTTTCTGATCAAAAATATAAAAATTAAGTTTAGGCTTCAATATGTTAAAATATAAAGCTTAAGTTTAGGCTTAAGTATGTAATTGTCAACATGGTAGTTGGTTAGAACCCTTCAAATTGACACCCTTAGCTAGAGCTCAAATCCCTTACTGCACCTTTTTATTATATGTTTACCTATTTTCATATGGCTTTGAGACTGATTTAGTCTGTTTTTGAATATAAGGTTTAGAAAGTCAATTTTAGTTTTGCTTAAAATTATTAATTTAGCCTATGACCCACGTAAAAAAAAATCCTAGGTCCATCACTGGTCACAGTCTGATTCAAATCGAGTCAATCACACTAGGACTTATTAACCTTTTATTTTATTATGTGTAACACTTGTTATTCTTTGGAGGACACACTTTTGAACATTTTTGCAATATTTACATGTGTTACACGCACCCCCTCTCGTGTTACTTTGTTGAATTTAGACACTGTGATTTTTAGATAATAAAGAAGAGTTTAAACTAAGAACATGATGAACTTGCTCAAGAACATGAAGAACAACAAGAGAGAGAAGAGATAAATCTGTGAGATTAAGAGAGAGAGAAGTGAAAATATTATTCAACTTGATTTCTGGTCTTCTGGATACATTACTTAAATAGACAAGTAAAATATCCTAGTAAAATACTAAACAAAGAGGCTCCCACAAAAAAAAATAAACAAATGGACTAAGGTCCAAACTGACTTGCTCAGGTGCACCAGGCTAAAAGGGACATGTCCCAACGGATGTCTAGCCTTCTGGTCCCCATCTCTACACGTGAAAACAGCTCCCCAACGTTCCCATTCTTCAGGAAAGTCAAGGTAAGTCTTCCTAGTTGATTCCTTGCACAACTCTTCTCTTCCTTTACTTGCAAGTCACGTTGAGTCCTTTAGGTTATACAGACAGCCTTGGTACACATGTCATCTTGAACTTTGTTTCATCTGAACCATCTTCTTCTTATTGTTTCATCTCCTCATTTTATTGTTTCATCTAAACACTCTCCCTCAAGTTTGACCATATAGACTGGTCAAGCTTTGAAACTATGAAGCATTCTGAAACACCCCAACCCGGAAATTTTTGAAAAACACGTTGAAAATTCTAAGTAAAGATCTTTTTAAAACTTCCCAAACATTACCCATGTTCAAAATACCCTACCCCGATGGTCTTCATCGTCCCGCGCTCCGGTCCACACAATCAACCTTACATGCATCCGCAAAAGGAGGCATGAGTATACAAAATTACTCAGTGAGGACGCTCAAAACCGCCCACATGCAACTCAATAATCAAGTAATCAAATTCCATATTTCATTCTAACAACCTAACAATTTCCAATCTACCAACCTAGAAATTCGCTTCTATCATTTCTTACTTAGCCAATTTTCTTTCCTATTACTTATTCGTTTTCATGCATTCAAAAACTAACAACCTAACATCCGGTTCTATCATTCCTTTACTTTAGCATTTCCTAACATTCTGACCCGAAGGTCCATCAACCTGCGGCAATAGCCAAACCTGCGGCCGAAGCCAAACCTGCGGCCGAAGCCAAACCTGCGGCCGAAGCCAAACCTGCGGCCGTAGCCAAACCTGCGGCCGAAGCCAAACCTTTGACCGTAGCCAAACCTGCGGCCAAAGCCAAACCTGTGACCCGTCAGTCCATTACGGCCGTAGCCAACCTGCGGCCGAAGCCAACGTGCGAACCCGAAGGTCCATTTTGGCCATAGCCAACCTGCGGCCGAAGCCAACCTACGACCCGAAGGTCCATAACGGCCGAAGCCAACATACACGATCCGAAGCCAAAACATATTTTTCTTCCTTAGCTTAATCACGTTCTTCTAATCTAGTATTTTCCTTAATTACTTCAATTCTCAATCCGTTTCTATAACATTTTCAACCTAACATTTCAATTCTTGTCGGATAAAACCTAAGTATTTCACGTAAACATCTCAATTAAACATAACATCATTTTACGCAATCTATCATGCAAATGTCCTATGAATGTATGAACGTTCTTCGATCCTTGAGAACTATCTCGAAGAACAAAGAACAAACTTTCCATAAAAAATTCCTCTAACGCATAATCTTCATCCTAACAATCAAACTATGATAAAAATACTAAATATTAAGTTGCCACGAATCATGCCCTCACCTCGGTTGATCTTAAAAGATCGAAGACTCTGAACCTTCATGCGTTTCCTAGCGAAGAACTCTCGGCTCCTCCTTGTTCGATCCTTCTTCTCGAAATATTCTCTTTAGAACTTCGTTCATGCTCTGGCTTCTCTCTAATTCTTGTTTATAAGTTGAGTGAGAAATGAAGGTTGGAGGTCTCCTTTTATACTTATTTCAGGACTTGCTCACCAAGCCGACCATTAAGTGTTGTTTCCTTATTTAGTTTGGTCAAACTTATCATCAATGGCTCCAAGAATATCTACGCTTATTGCCTTATATGACTCATGTAGACCCGACATTCTTTTCGTATAATCTCATCAGTTGCACCTGATAAAACTTGCCTTACTTGGAACCCACATTCTCCGACAGCCAAACTTTTCATAGTTAAACTGGAAGTTTGTATTTCCCTTGCTTAGACTTTGATCGCTCTATGTGTTTACCGAACATCCGACACTTAGTCAAAAATGTGGCTCATTCTTCCAACCCTCATGAATACAAGTTTTTCCACACTTAGAAAAATATGCTCCTTGTACAACTAAACTTCTCGCAATTTATTTCTTTCGAATTTAAAAATACTCCGGGAGCGGGTCGTTACACATTCACTCATTATAACCTTTAGCTTAGAAAAACCCCTTAGAGAAAACTAAGCCAACGAAAAAGAGTAGACCACCTCATGGCTAAGCCAAGCTTGGAAGGAATGAACTCCCATACCTTTGTGCTTACTGCTTTGGTGAAGATGTCGGCCAACTGATCTTCACTTCCAATGTATCAAGGCAATATAATTTGCTGCTCCACGGCTTGTCTAACCTTATGGCAGTCTACCTCAATGTATTTAGTTCTCTTATGGAACACACAGTTGGATGCTATATTAATGGCAAATTGGTTGTCATAATGCATGGTGATGGGAGTTGTAGTCTCAATCCCCAAGTCTCTTAGCGGGTTCTTAATCCAGGTAAGTTCACTAGTAAGCTTTCTCATAGCTTTATATTCTGCTTCAGCACTTGAGCATGATATTGTCTTCTGCTTCTTTCTCTTCCAGGTGACTAAGTTGCCTCCAATGAAGGTACAATGGCTTGTTGTAGACCTCATGTCCACTCTATCACAATTCCAATCTGCATCACAATACCCCCACAATCTTTGTGCTTCCATTGCAAGCCATCCACACACCTTGACAAGGAGCTTCTCTCAAGTATCTCAAGATCCTTCGCCCACCATATTCCAATGATGAACTTTAGGTGTTTGCATGTGTTGACTGACTTGGTTCACAGAAAAACACACATCTGGTCGAATACTGGTCAGGTATATGAGCTTGCCCACCATCCTCCTATACTTCTTGACATCTGCAAATGGTGTATTCTCATACTCCTCCTCTCGCAATACCTTGTAGCATTTTTCCAATGGTGTCTTGGCATGTCTCCCTCCAAGGTTTCCTTCTTTTTCATTATGATAATGTCATCTACATAAATGTGAAGAGACTGTGACCAGCCTCTAATTTGACAAATCCTCTTCCATTTATAATATAGCTTAGCTTATGGTACCAGGCTTGTGTAGATTGTTTCAAGCCATAGATAGACTTCTTTAACCTCAATACTTTCCTGGTTTGACCATGTCTTCTAGACCAGTGGTGGTTGCATGTATACCTCATCTTCTATTCACCTTGTAGGAAAGAATTTTTGACATCTATTTGCCATAAATCCCATTCCAAGTTGACTGCCAATGAAATCACAATCGTTATGGTGTGAAGCTTTAGTGCAAATGTATCAATGTAATCTTCTCCATAGACCTAAGTAAAGCCTCTTGCAACTAGTCTTGTTTTTTTTCTTTCTAGTTTTCCATTTGCTAAGTACTTGATTGTGAAGACTAGGTGACTTGTCACAGCTTTCTTGCCTTTGTGGAGCTTAGATTCATACCAAGTATCATTCTTGATAATAACATTGATCTCATATCCAACTGAGTTTTTTCATTCTTCATCTTCCATTGCTTCTTCATAAGATCTTGGAATGTAGTCATGGTCCAACTCAACAATGAAAGCTTGATGTTCTTCTGGATACTGAGCTAGATAACATACTACACTAATTGGATGATCTACTGCTTCTGCATTGAAATACACCCTTGTGTTGATCCAATTTGATTTTGGTCTCATGATCCTTGTACTCCTTCTCAAAGGATGTATCTGATCAGATTCTTCTTCCTTGTCTAATTGGGTTTCGTCTTCTGGTTGAAATTTAGTAGATGATGGCATCTCATCTTGATCATGAAATGCTGAGTCTTCAGATTGTTGTGCATGTTACTCAGGCTGAGTTGTTTCATTGCCTCCCTCGTGATCAGGATGAGCGACTTCAATGTTCTCCTCATCTTCAATAGTATCATGAACTGATGTCTTAGGTTCTTCTGATAAGTGGATGCGAAGGTTCTCTAAAATTACTGTAACGACTCGGTTTTGGGATAAACCAATAGTATTTAATTTAAAATAATTATGTGTGAAAACCAAAGCCAATCTCAGTAATTAAATCATGTGTCTAAAAAAAGAAGTTGTGTAACCCTAAGATATACTAGCCTTTGACCCGCGCGCCCGCGCGGGTATTATTTTTGTTATGTCTAATATTTTAAATAATTTGCTTGATATAATTGTATATAGGACTTGAACTTAATATTCAATATCCGTTATCCAATTCGGGATCCCATCCGCTTTGGAAAAACGGATATTCAGAGATCATGATAGTGATTTTACGGATTTGAATGATCCAAGTAGAAATTCAGATAGTAAAATTTTAGGTCTGAATACCGAGATCCGAATGTTAAATATTTAAAATTTAATTATAGTTATCTATGTATATTACATATACTTTTATATAAATACTAAAATTTTAATTTTATTAAACTTTAATGATTTTTAACCTAAATAATAATTTTAAATAGACTAAATAGATGGTTAATAATTAGTTTTTAATTTATTTTTAATTAAAAAAATACATGTCCGGATATCCGCGTGTATTCGGATTTTTTAGTCAGAATATCCTAACCCCAAATATCTGGATCCGGATAACAATTTTACGAATCCGGAGAATGCATATCCAAATCCGTATATCGTAGAATACCCAAGATATTTGATCCGTCCTAGATCTAACTGTGTATTATATGGTGATTAATTTTTTTAAATTTATAAATTACATAAGTTATTATTATTAGATATATATATCGTACAAATGATAATATATTGTATTTGTTTGTATATATAATCATTTATAATAAATATTAGTATGTATTTTAGTCATTAAATTATTATGGAAAGTTACATAATTTTGTTATTGTAAATGAATAAATTTAAATTATAATCAAAATTATTAACATTATTTTTTATAGTTCAAATGTAGTTGGTAGTTTATAAGAATATAAATAAAAATAAATGCTATAGATATGTATAATTAAAATTGGAAAATACATATACATTTTTTTTATGAAATCTTAAATTCTAATGATAAAGATTGTTAATGGGCTTAGCCCAAATTTATTTTTTTTCTTGTTAAAAATCAATGTTTAGATGTTTGGATGCATAAATAATATTAGTGGCATTCTTTGTAAATATTAAATAAAAATAAGTGTTATTTCACATTTGTACTTCAGTTTTAATAGATTAGATGTCAAGCCGTCAACCCACTTTGTCATTATCTGATCTTCTTCTCCACTCCTCTACTTTGTCTTCTCCATCTCTATTCTGTTCAGAGTCACGATCTTGTGTAACCGTACGGAGAGCTTTGCCACATTCACCATCATCATTCCGTGAGAGATCCGTGGAGACAAGATGGAATGTAACCCGAGCCACCGCCGTCAGCTCGCATCATCACTCCAACGACACCATCATCTCACTGTCGTTAGCCGGAGCCACAGCCGCAACATTGTCAACCACCGATATGTGCCGTCATGAGCCATGATTCACCACCTAAGCGCCATGTCCTCATAAATGGAGTCATCGCAAGCCATCACTGTTGATATCTGAGCAACTCCGGTTTGGTCTTATTCTCGTTGACACCATCATAGCCATGTCATCATCGTCATCACGTGCGTCATGGTTGAGTTCGTCGTTCTCGTATTGGGATGTGCACGTGATCACTTGTGATCCATAATGGAACATACAAATCATGCATGAGGTTTAAGTAATCTTTACCCTTTTCTTGAGCTGCAAGAAACATGTATACCATGAATCCTAATTGTAACTGGCGCATGATGAAATCATGTACTTTAGGTGTAACGTGCACCACAAGTATTTCAGTTGAAAGTCATCTGAGTTTTTTGGGACAAGGAATCAGTTTACGAACATTTCCTAATGCATCTCCGAATTGAATTTACTAAGGTGAGGGTCTATTCCGTAAATCCCGTTACTAGTGTAGAATTCTTTCTATCGTCGTTTAGTTTCGAAACATGTTCCGTCTGATTGAATCGAGTCTTGTGTGATAGTTAGGATTCAATGTAAACCAGAATTAGGGGTTTAGAGGATTCTACTTTATATTGATTGAGTGATGTTAAATGATGTTATATATATACGTATACATAGATATGAGTAGGGACTATGTGTGGAGGGCGGCTGTTCAGAGAGATCTGGATTAGCAACGCTTATGAGGGCGGCTGTTCAGAGAGATCTTGATTAGCGACGCTTATGAGGGCGGGGGTTCGGAGACATCCGGGCTATCAACGCATATTGAGGGCGGGGGCTCAGAGACGTCTGGGCTATCGACGCATATTTGTGTGGGGCGTGGTGCAGAGACATTTGCATTCGACGCTTATTGGGTACGGGCGGGGGTCCAGAGATGTCTGGGCTAGCGACGCTTATTATGATGTCATATATCCGTATGAGGAGAATGCGGGATGTATGAGCTAGTTATGCACTATCAGCGCATTGTTTGTTCTGTGTGATGCTTTAGGTGTCGTGTTTGTTCATGCTAGAGTTAAACTTCCATAGTGGGAGTTCTATTTATTTAGTCAGTGGTTTGCGTGTCTAGCATCCCATACCTCACTGAGTGACTCCCATGTTGCTCACCCCTCTTTCTTCCCCTTACAGGTGAGCATGACGAGTAGTCGGATATCTGGACGGTTTGATGTCTTGGGGACCGTCGTATTTATATCGGTTTTCATTCGGTTTTATACGAATTTGCGATATAAATTATTCTGGTTATTAAATGTAAAAAAAAATGATTTATTCGCTTTTATTTTATTAAATATTTTAATAGAATTTATTTGATATTCTTATAAATCGGTTTAATTCGATTTGTACCGGTAGTAGCACGCCGTTCTCAAGAGAGGAGGACACGGGTGTTACAATTACTCTCAAGTTATTGGCTATATCTGAGGAAGACTGAGAGAGGTCCTTGAGACCATCCCCATTTCTTTCATCATAGTGACCTCTAGACTCCACAAACTTAACATCCCTAGAGACCAGGACCTTTCTTGTCTCTGATACATAGCACTTGTAGACTTTCTAAGTTGGAGAGTATCTAATAAACATGGCATTTGTGCATTTAGAATCTAGCTTGTTTCTCAGTTCACCTGGAATCAAAACAAAACACACACACCCAAACACACGAAAATGTTCTATAGATGGTCTTCTTTTGTTGAGTACCTCATAAGGTGATATATCACTGAACACTTTGTAGGAATCCTATTGATTACGTACGAGGAAGTCACAACTGTGTCACCCCAAAAATGCTTAGGAACATTCATATGGAACATCATGCTCTTGGCCACCTCCATTAGATGTTGATTTTTCCTCTCAACCACACCATTTTGTTGAGGTGTGTAGGGACAACTAGTTTGATGGATTATGCCTTGTGATGCAAGGTGTTTCTTGAAGGTTGTGCTTGTGTATTCTCTTGCATTATTTGATCTAAATATTTTGATCTTGGTATGAAAGTGGTTAGCAATATAGTTTTGAATTTTTTTTAAATGCTTCTAGCATCCTATACTTAGATTTCAATAAGGTTAACCATATGTACTTAAGATTTTTCATCTATAAATGTCATACAATATTTATTTTGTTCTCTAGATGCACAAGGGGCTGTCCAAACATTAGAATGAACAAGATCAAAGCAATTATCGTAGATAGTCCTTGATTTATGAAACACATACTTGCAATATTTTCCTTGAATACAAGCTTCACAATCACTTTTAAAAGAAACACTAGGTAACATGATGTTTAAGGACCGAGAATGAAGGTATCCTAACCTAGAATGCCATATTACATATTTAGGTAATTCATAAACAAAGTTTAAAGCAGAAGATAAAACATAAGCTAACAGAGTGTTCTCAAACAAGTACAAGTCTCCCTTGGTTCCACTTTTTCCAAGCAACTTACTAGTCTCAATATCCTAAAATTACACTTCATTATGGGTGAAAATAACATGACAATTAAATAAGTAGTGGTCTTTCTAACTAACATGAGGTTAAAAGCAAATGTTGACATATAGAAAGCTTTAGACACTTTATCAAATAATTTTAAATCGCCTACACCTTTTATAGTTATCATAACATATCCTAGGACTGATTTTATATTAGTAATCAAGTTTGAATCATGAATAATATGGTGTGATACACCTGAATCTATAACTAATGGTCTATTTGTGCCTAATCCATTCATTGCAATACCAGCAGTGTATGAAACATCAATATAGATACCAAGAGTGTTAAGGTTACTAGAGTTATCCTTTAAAGCCTTGATGAGAGCAACCAAGTCAGAGCTCTTAATTTTCTCTTCATGGTTGGTCCTTGCAGTGGAGTAAGATGATGTTGTCGCACATTGAGTAAAATCCGGAAGGAGTCACTAGTTCAGCTCCTTCAGTTGAGAAGTGGGCTCTAGCATCTTGGTAATAGTTTAGTGGCTACCTTAACTTGTTTGGCTTCAAGTGGGGATGAAGTATCCATCACTTATCCTACATGTGGCCCTTCTTCTTAAAGTGATCACATGTCAAGACCTTTATATCATCTTGTTTGTAAACCCCTTTGTTTGCTAGTGGTCCTTTAGCTTGGTTACTCATAACCAACTCGACTTTGCCTCCAAATAGGCCAAGAGATTCTTGTTCCTTCTGAATATAAGTACACACTTCTTCAAGGCTCGATAGTTGTTTGCTCTTAGTATGTTCTTGATTAGTTGGGTTCAAAGTGAGGAGCAACCTAAACACCTTATCATGCTCTTTCCTCTCATTCAAAACTGAGGGTTCTATAGTATCTAGTGTAAGCATCTCCAGCTCTACCCACAGAGACCTAAACTTCCCCAAATGGACTATAAAATTCATGTCTTCTTGGCTGAGGGAGTTTATAGCTTTCTTTACTTCAAAAACTCGAGTAAGCTTTGATATATTACCATAGATCTTGTATAGAGTTTCCCACAAATCTTTGGAGCTTTTACAATATGAATATGCTTCCAAAATGGCTGGATCCAGAGAGTTTTGGATGAGAGACAACACCATGAGGTCCTCCTGAACCCACTTGCCTTCATCAACCACCACCATCTCCTTTCTATATTAATAAAGTTAAAATTAATATAGAAATGTCAAAATATCTTATATTTGTAAACAAAAGTCATCTAAAACAACTTACATTACGACAAAGAAGGAGTATCAAATAGGATTTGAAACACTATTTAATAGGGTTGAAAAAGACGAATCTGAAAATCCAAACCGAACCCGACCGATAAAAATAAACCAGAACTGAATCGAACCCGATATAACGATAAAAGTGAACCAGAACTGAACCGAACCCGATATAACTACCGAATGGATCTTGTTTTTATGATGTTTCGGGTTATGGGTTTTACCCGAACTGAACCTAAACCAAATGAATATCCAAAAACCCAAAAGTTAAAAATCCCCAAAATGAACTTGTACTAAACCCGATATCAATCTCATATGTATCCAAAACACATTAAGATATTAGTAATTACCTAAAAAAATTTGAAGCTCAATTATAAATAATTTTGCTTTTGAAGTTTAAACAATGTTGTTTTTGTAAGTTAAAAATAGTGCTTCTTATGTTTATAGAGATGCTAGTTGTTAACTTTAATTTTCTTTCGTTTCATTATGGTATGATCCCCATTCGTACACGGTTTTGGTTTGTCATGAATCATGATTTATTTGATGTTGTCACATATAGTTCATGGACGAATATCATATTGTTGATAGAAGAGTTTCATATAGTTATTTTGAAGAACAACAATATGGTCTAAGGAAGCCATATACACAATTATATTGAAAAGATTAGAAATATATTGAGTTTAATCAAGTATAAATTAATACACAATTAGTATTTATAATATCTAAAACCAAAACTATTTTGGGTTCAACGGGATCTTAGACATATAATTAAACCCGAACCGAACCCGACTAAACATAACTTTAAAAAGGAATTTTCACAAAAATAAATTTAAAGAAGAAAAATGATTAAAATAAATTTTATTAAATAGTGTAAATATAAATTTATATTCTTTAGGTTAACTAGTTTAGAATTAGAGTTTAGAGTTATGAGGTCGAATTTTGGAGGTATAGTTTAAAATTAAAAATAAAATAAAAAGAATATTAAATTTTTCAAAATAATTTTTTTTTCAGTCATTTTTTCTTGAGTGTTATTTTTGTGACAAAAAATGAAAAATGGTTATTTGATAGATTTAGCCTATAATATATCCAATGATAAATTAAGATAATATAAAATGGAAATTTTAAATAAATGTTTATATAAAAAAATATTAACAAATGCAAATTCATAGCCACTCTCGTTCAACCTGTGTTTTTTTTTTTTGTCAACTTTGTATTAAGCCCTTAGGCTAAACTGATACAAATGAGATTCAACTTTAAGCCCCATACAAGATTTACCCACCCAAAGCCCAAGCTTAAAGATAAAAAATTAAACAGATACACATCTTCCCCACGTATATGCTATGTGGCAAAGGTGAGCACCACATGTCGCACAAGGAGCTTGAATTGCCTCTTCATTGGATAAGCCACCATCGTCGGTGGTAACTCCGTTTCGTCACCGGGAAGTCTCCATCGCTTTGAGGCTCAGAAAATTACAAAGATGTTGAATCCATTTGCTAGCTTCACTCCTTTGTCGCCTCTACTCTCCATGATCTTCATCTCTTACACCAGTTATGAAAACACCAAGAAGCTTCCGTCGATCCGAAATTAGACATTGTTGAAACGCTTAAGCTAAGAGCAAGCTTCAACTCTTCTTAGTCTGAATCTAACCGCGAAGTCTAACATGCAAAACTTAAATCTTTGTCCCGTCAGAAAACTTTGCTTAATCAACTAAGAGCAAAGATTGATTTCCTCAAAGACAAAGGTTAAGGATGACCAGCGTTTAAGATGCAGCTCTTGAAAAAAGCAGATGGGATATAAAGTTAAGAATAGGAGTAAAAGCTTAACATTTATTCATATCTCTAAACCCAGCTTGAGATAAACAGAGAATCTTTAAGAACAACTCAAGCTTGTGGTAGAGAACACAACAAAATTCGGCGACAGAAAAGAAAATCCGCTACAGGAAAATTAAAATCGGATGAAACCGAACAAAAGTATAAACAACAAAACATAACTTAATCTCTCCTCCTTCTGAAAGATAGATCTGAGTTAAGAAGGAATCGAAAGATTTTTCTCTCTCTAAAAGGGAGAGAGACTTGCTCCCAGTCTAACTAGATGTCCATAACCTGTGTTTATTTACAAATGCAATTCCTAGCCACTCGTAATTACTTCATTGCATACTCATAGTATACTCTTGACCAACAGAAAATAAACCATACTACACGCAATTTCATAACTATGTATTAGTTAAGGTGAAAAAGTTGCAAAAAAAAATAAACACACAGACACAACGCCGGCTTCTTCTTTCAGAAAAACAAAACGGAGAGAGAGAAACACAACGATTCAGAAGAGAAGCAGAGAGAAAGAACACACACCGCGACGGAGATTTCCCGGAGAGACGGGAACAACCAGATTGAGATTTAGCGAGAGCTTTCTCTTATTATTGATTCATCTTCTTTGACCTCGATCTATTCTCTTTTTTTTTTTTTGAGAAATTTTCTCATCTTTCTCACGTTCATTCTTCCTCCTCCCAGCTCCATTCTAGGGTTTCTTGATCCCCTTCGCTACGTGTTTCCTTAACCCTCCCGGTACAATTCCCGCGTCAATTCGTTGTTATCACGTCTCATCGTCTCCTCTGATTTCATCCAATTTGGTTCTGTAGGGTTTCGAGAACCCTACATTCAGTTTTTTTTACTGATTTCTCTTTTGGGTGTTTACAGGTTGTTGAATTAGTCGGAGACGGACTTTGGCGGTGGATGTTGTGAAGCATGAGTATTGATATCACCGAGACTTGAGGAAGCTTTGGTTCAAGGAGAAACTCCATGAGCGATGGGGGTGTCGCATGCATGCCTCTACTGAATATTATGGAGAAGACGCTTTTTGGAGGCAACAATGATACCAAGATTGCTGCTACTTCGGAGAATGGTCACACTTCAATCTCAACTAACAATAAGCTCTCAAAGTCTCAGCCAGCTAAGAAGAAGAAAATTGTTAAGGTAATTCGTAAAGTTGTCGTGAGGAAGCCGAAGCAGCCTCAGAAACAACAGCAGAAACAAGTAGAGGAGCAGCAGGTAGTGCAACTTACTGTAGAACCACAGGTCCAGACGAAAGAGCAGGATAAGAAGAGTCAAGATGTGCAAGGAAAAGGAGGAGCAAGTAGTAGTAAAGAAGAAAATGGTGGAGATTCTGGGTTTAAGGATGAAGTGGAAGAGGGTGAATTAGGTACATTAAATTCTCATGGGGTTTTGGAGAGCGGTGAGATTTCTCCAGTGAAGCCTTTGCAGAGTAGTGAGATCGGAAAAGGAGAGATTTCTGGGGAGACTTGGAAGAAAGATGAAACTACAAATGGGGACTATAGTAACCTGCAATGTAACAAATGGAATGTAGAGAGAAGGGATTTACCCGCAGATAAGTATAGGAGAGAAGAGAGAGAATTCAGATCGTGGAGAGATCCTGGTGATGAGTTTGAGAAGGGGGAGTTCATTCCAGAAAGATGGCATAAGATGGATACGGTAAAGGATGATTATAGTTACAACAGATCTCGTAGGAATGGAGTAGACAGGGAGAGAACGTGGAAATATGATTATGAACATGAACGTACCCCGCCTGGTGGGAGGTTTGCAAATGAGGATACCTATCGCCGGAGAGATTTCAGAAGTGGGAATGGCAGGGCTACGAGGATCAGTTCTAAAATTGTGACTGAAGAAAGTTTACATTCTACTGTGAACAAACTGAAGCGGCATGGAGCTGAACCGGATAGTTTTGAGCGCAAACATTTTTATGCTGATCATGGGGACTATGGGAGCTCCAAATTTAGAAAACTTTCTGATGATTGTTCCCGCTCTCTTCATCCAGACCACTATTCACGGAACTCTGTTGAGAGACTCTACAGAGATTCCTATTCATCAAAAAACTCATCTCTGGAAAAGTATCCTAGAAAGCATCAAGACTCATCTTTCCCTGCCAGGACTTTTTCAGGCAGACATGGACACAGCCCTGCACGACCTGACCTGTCCCCACACGACTGGTCTAGGTACCACGGCCACAGGGATAGAAGTTTCCTCCATCGGGAGAGATCGCCGTATATCTTTGAGGAGCCTTCACATGCTCGTAAAAGGTCTCCACATGACCGCAGCCATCACCATGATTATAGAAGAAGTCCAAGTTACTCTGAGTGGTCCAGTGATCGCAGGGATGGAACTTCTAAATATATGGAAGATCCCCAGAGCGATTGTACCAGGCGGAATGGCCATAGAGAAATAAGCAGAAAAAGTAGAGTTAGGGAGAGGAGGGATTCTCAGACTGGTATGGAGCTTGAGAATAAGCAAAGACATAGGGATTCTAATGGAAAAGAGTCAACCCCATCGAGAAAAGAATTGCAAGGTAAAAACATTCTGTATAACAATGATCCGGTGGTTGAGAAAAATTCTGTATGTGATTCATCCAAGATTCCAAGTGAGAGTGCAAAGGGAAAAGAGTCTGTGCAAGTTGGTGAAGCTCCTACCGAAGAATTGCCATCAATGGAGGTAGATATGGACATTTGTGATACACCACCTCATGAGGAGCCTATCGCGGCAGATTCATCCTTGGGGAAGTGGTTTTATGTTGATTACTATGGCACGGAACATGGGCCTGCAAAGTTATCCGAGCTTAAAGCTGTTATGGAGCAAGGCATTCTTTTCTCTGACCATATGATTAAACATTCAGATAATAATAGGTGGGTCACTCTTGAAAATGCAACATCTCCTGTGGTCAACATAAGTATTCCATCCATTGTGTCAGATGCCGTGACACAGCTAGTGAATCCTCCTGAAGCGCCTGGTAATTTATTAGAAGATATTGCAGATGCTGCCGAAGCAGTTCCTATGGAGCAAGGAGCTGGAGATTCCTTGCCTGAATCATTGTCCATACCAGATAGTAATGATATTATAGTAAGCCATCATCAAGATTTCCAGTTTGATAACAGGATCGCGAGTCTCTTGGAGGGCTATACTATCACACCTGCCAGGGAACTTGAATCACTTGGAGGTACTGTAGTAGATGTAATATATTATCTTTCAGGCTACAAATTTGATGTTTTTCAGCCAAAAATGCTACCCAATATCTGGAGCATTTTTCTTTTTGCATTTAGTTTATGGCATCATGGAGCTTTTATGCCATACCTAAGATAGGCTTATTTTTATCGCTTGCAGAAGCTATGCAGATTAAAGTTGAGCTTGAAGAGACGAGAAGATTTGTGAGTTCTGAAGGTATGATTCGCTGGTACCACTTGCACTTTTTCTGTAGCATGATATGATTTTTTCTCTATTTGTTTCTCCTCCTTTATGGCAAATTATATTTCTACCTTTGCCTACGTCTACTATGAGAAACCATAATGATGCAAGTGTTTATATCTACTTGTGTTAGATATGTTATATGGCCAGCTATATCTATATTAGTTCGTTTGTAGTATTTGGAAGTGTTGGGTGTTTGTTAAAAATGTAATGGCCGCCTACTGCCATGTGATGGTTTGTGGATGGACATGGATAATCATTTAGACGACATCAACTTTAGTAATCATTATAGCTTATTTTTATCTGCATGTTTTGCATGACACTATTTAGAAGTTCTACTCTGATATTTGCAGATATCATCTGGTGCTACTACCAAGTGGTAAATCAGTTGCTATTAAATGGGGAGTCTTGGGGACGTTCAGAGTCCAAGACAATGACGATCGAAGAATTGAAGTCAGAAAATGTTGATAGTTCTGAGAGCGATGAGATAGGCAGCTGGTTTTCAGGTCGTTGGTCTTGCAAAGGCGGGGACTGGATAAGCCACGATGAAGCTTTTCAAGATAGAGATTACAAAAAGAAAATAGTTCTGAATGATGGTTTCCCATTATGCCTGATGCAGAAGTCTGGGTATGATGATCCTCGATGGCATCACAAGGATGATTTGTATAATCCTCGCAGCAGCTCTAGGCTGGAACTTCCCCTGTGGGCTTTTTCTGGTGTAGATGAGAGAAATCAGGCGAAGGGAGTAAAGGCTAGTGTACTCTCTGTAGTTAGGCTTAACTCATTGGTCGTTAATGATCAAGTTCTATCAGTTCCTGATCCCCTTGTAAAAGTTCGTGGTAGGGAAAATTTCTCTTCACGGCCTGCTCGTCCATCCCCTGCATCTAGTGATTCCAAGAGGGAATCAGTCGAAAGTATTTCTCAATCAACAGCTTGCAGTAGTGAAGATATGCAGGGATTTTGGAGAACTGACGCATCTGTTAGCACCCCGAGGGATCGTCTGTATACTGTCGAGGATTTGCAATTGCATTTGGGTGATTGGTTCTACATGGATGGGGCTGGGCAAGAACAAGGACCTCTGCCATTTTCGGGGCTCCAGATATTGGTTGAGAAAGGTTTAATAAAGAACCACACTAGTGTCTTCAGGAAATCTGACAAAATTTGGGTACCTGTTACTTCTATCACAGAAACTTCTGAAACCAGTGACAAGCTTCAAGGGAAAACCCCAGTTCTTCCCTCAGATTGTCAAACCCTTGATGTCTCTTCTGAAATGAACACAAGTGTAAGCTTGTTGCATGCTATGCACCCTCAGTTTCTTGGTTATTTCCGTGGGAAACTCCATCAATTGGTTATGAAAACATACAAGACTCGGGAATTTTCTGCTGCCATAAACGATGTTTTAGACTCTTGGATCCATGCAAGACAGCCAAAGAAAGAGACTGACAAGTACATGCACCCATATTCAGGTATGCTTAACTACCAGAGTTTAAATGCCATCGCATCCCTCTTATTAGCTCATGCTTTTCAAGTTATTTCGCTTTCTGTACTTGGGTGGCTATTTCCTTTGTTTCTTCATTCCCTTCTGGTTATGGCCTTGTTCAATTCCTGCTTTCTTATGTTTAAGCATATGTTTTCTTCTCTTTTTTGTTTTTGGTTCATAAACCTCAGAGTTTGCTTCATCATTGCATACGAAAAGAGCTCGATTGATGGCTGGTAAAAGTGGAGATCATTCTGAAGTGGAAGATGCACAAATGTTTCAGAAGGATGAGTTGGCATTTGAAGATTTATGTGGGGACGCTACCTTCCATGTTGTAGGAAGTGGATCTTCTGGCACCGTGGGGATGTACTGGGATCTGTTAGATGGTCACGTGTTAGCGCGGGTGTTTCATTTGTTGAGAAATGATGTAAAATCACTTGCATTTGCGTCCATGACTTGTAGACACTGGAAGGCTATTGTTAGTTCATACAAGGATATTTCAAGACAAGTTGACTTTTCTTCTTTGGGTCCCAACTGCACAGATTCTAGGCTCTGGAGTATCATGGTGACCACTCTGTACTTTCCGTCTACAGTATTTGAGCAATATAGTATTTTATTTGATCTGTCATGACATTCTCTTGCAGAACACTTACAACACGGAGAAGACTGATTCCATTGTTCTGGTTGGTTGTACAAACGTGACTTCCAGCATGCTTGAGGAAATTCTTCGTTTATTTCCCCATATATCTTCTGTAGACATCACAGGCTGCTCCCAGTTTGGAAATTTTCCATTGAAATATAAAAAAGTAAGTTGGCTCAAATGCCAGCATCCTCAACCAGGTGATTTGCATTCCAGGGTAAGGAGTTTAAAACAGCCTAATTTTGCTAAGTCTAAGGGCTTAGGAGGAGATACAGATGATTTTGGTAACCTTAAGGATTACTTTGATCGAGTGGAAAAGCGAGACTCAGCCAATCAGTTATTCGGAAAAAGCTTATACAAACGCTCAAAATTGTATGATGCAAGGAAATCATCGGCAATTTTATCTAGGGATGCTCGTATCAGGAGATGGGCGATTCAAAAGTCAGAACATGGGTATAAGCGAGTGGAGGAATTCCTTGCTTCAAGCCTTAGGGGCATCATGAAGCAGAATACTTTTGACTTCTTTGTTTTAAAGGTGCTTACTGGTATTCTTGTATGCTAAAATTATGTATGCTCTTATTTCTTTACCATTTGTTAAAAACTAATCCTAATGTATCTGTGGTTACCAGGTTGCTCAGATAGAGAAAAAAATGAAAAACGGTTACTACGTTAGTCATGGTTTGAAATCTGTCAAGGAGGATATCAGCCGGATGTGCCGGGAAGCAATTAAGTAAGGCTTCCTTCTTCTTTCTCTGGGTGGCTTCTTTAGTACATGATTATGCCAATAATACTTCTAATATTTTCTTGTAAATCATAGAAAAGTAACTACTGAGATTCAACTTGCCAAACAATTGAATGACTGCTGATATCCTTTCTGGATTATAGGTTATAATTTCTCAAGTCAATAACCGCTTTCTTCTCATGTGCTTGGTTTTTGGCCCTCAATTTGTTAGGATGTAAAGTTACTTGTTTTTGACATTTATTCCTACAGTCCTAGTTCTTAAGTAAAGGTAGGAGCTATTTTTTATTTTTCTTTCCTTAATACAAGTTTTGTTCTGATTCTATCTTATGTATCCAGAGGGAGGAATCGGGGAGACTCCAAAGACATGAACCGAATCATTATACTGTTTATTCAACTTGCCACACGTTTAGAAGAGGTCTCAATGGCTACTTCTTCATATAGAAGAGATGAATTGATGAAGTCATGGCAAGATGGCTCAGGGTTGTCATCAGCCTCTAAGTACAACAAGAACTTGAGCAAATCTGTAACTGAGAAGAAGTACATGAACAGGACTAGTGACACATTTGGGGTTAATGGTGCGTTGGACAACGGAGAATATGCATCTGACCGCGAAATCAAAAGGCGTTTGTCTAAACTTAATCGTAAATCATTTGGTTCGGGAAGTGAACCATCTTCCGAGCTATCTGACAATGACAGCTCAGCTTCAGCTTCAGAAAGTGATCTGGATATCCGTTCAGAAGGTCGATCACTGGACTCACGTGTTGAAAAATACTTTACAGCAGACGAATCCTTTGATTTTATGACCGAAGAGCGTGAATGGGGTGCACGTATGACCAAAGCTAGTCTCGTGCCACCAGTGACAAGGAAATATGAACTGATTGAAGAGTACACAATTGTCGCTGACGAGGAGGAGGTACAACGAAAGATGCGGGTTTCTTTGCCAGAGAACTATGGTGAGAAGCTGAATGCACAACGAAATGGCATTGAAGAGTTAGATATGGAGCTTCCTGAAGTCAAGGAGTATAAACCAAGAAAACTTCTTGGCAAAGAGGTTTTAGAGCAAGAGGTTTATGGAATCGATCCTTACACCCATAACCTCTTACTTGATTCAATGCCCGGAGAATTGGACTGGTCACTGCAGGATAAACATTCATTTATAGAAGATGTAGTCTTACGTGCCCTGAACAGGAAAGTTAGGTTTCTCACTGGATCTGGAAACACCCCCATGGTATTCCCTTTAAGACCTGTGATTGAAGAGCTCA
Organism: Moricandia moricandioides; assembly: GCA_905132885.1. NCBI lineage: Eukaryota > Viridiplantae > Streptophyta > Magnoliopsida > Brassicales > Brassicaceae > Moricandia > Moricandia moricandioides. The sequence continues at coordinate 68,078 of CAJHQQ010000262.1, forward strand.
ATGAGAATGCACGTGAAGAGTGCGATATACAAACAATGAGGATGTGTCAAGGCGTCTTAAAGGCTATAGAAAGTCGTTCTGGTGATAATTATGTGTCTTATCGGAAGGTATAGCTCTGTCATTCTTTCATAGGAATCCATCAATTTATTTAGGACTGTTTTTGTTAATCTGTTTTGTTGCTACTTTCTTGCCCTTGTAGGGCCTCGGTGTTGTGTGCAACAAACAAGGTGGTTTTGTAGAAGACGATTTTGTTGTTGAATTTCTTGGAGAGGTGGGTTTGCAACTTTGCAGTTTTATGTTTGTTAGTTACTCAGTTGCACAATTTCTGAAATCCACTGGGCGTTTTGTTCTTGGATATGAAACATTCTCTGAAATGAAGCTCTGAACGTATGTTTTGGATATTGTAGGTTTATCCTGTCTGGAAGTGGTTTGAGAAGCAAGATGGAATTCGTTCCTTACAGGAAAACAAAACTGATTCTGCACCAGAGTTTTACAATATATATCTTGAGAGACCAAAGGTATGAAAAAAATATGATGATTGGGCTTGTATATATTATGTTAGACCATTTTTCTTACTTTTTTGGTGCTGGCAGGGTGACGCTGATGGATATGACTTAGTTGTTGTTGATGCCATGCACAAGGCTAATTATGCGAGCCGAATTTGTCACTCATGCCGACCTAACTGTGAAGCTAAGTAAGTTAAATTCTGCAATCATCCATTTTTTTCAGAATATTGTTTAGAGAGCAGAACCAAGTGACCATTGTAATAATTTAGCTTCATATATTTGCAAGCATAAACTAGCCTGCTTAAGTATGCTCAGATCAATACACACACATAAATTCTTTATATATAAAATTTTGTGGATACACTAACCAAATTTTGCTTATGATTAATATGCTCTGCTCATAGGCATCAGGCAATACTCGTTCTTTACCTATGTGTACATGCTTTTGTAAGAAATTGGAGGGGAGACTCTTGATGCGTGACTGTCTTCATACCTAACAATAAGTTTAAAACGGTTCATTCATTTTCCCTCTTTATCAACTGGTGCTTCCAGGGTTACTGCGGTGGATGGACGATACCAGATTGGCATCTATTCAGTACGTCCTATTGAATATGGCGAGGAGATAACTTTTGATTATAATTCTGTAACTGAGGTCTGTTCTTCCCTCTCTCTTCTTATCCAGTTCCTACTGTAGGGAAGTATTGATTCGTTGGGTTAATCTTTATGTTCCCGTTCCACTGTCGAAAGAATGATATTTACGTCTGCAACAGAGTAAGGAAGAATATGAAGCGTCTGTTTGCTTGTGTGGTAGCCAAGTATGCCGAGGAAGCTACTTGAATCTTACTGGAGAAGGTGCATTTCAAAAGGTAATTGTGCTATTAATAAATATAAGTTTATTAACTGGTATTAAAGATAGGCGAGGGTAATGATAGAGGTTCGCTGTGTGCTTGTTCACTAAGTAATTAGTTTCTTTGTACGGAAGTTTAAAAAGCATTTCTTATGTCCCTTGCTTGCCTAGATAATGTTCTGAACCATGTATTTAACAGGTGTTGAAGGAATGGCATGGTCTGCTGGATCGACATAGACTGATGCTAGAAGCTTGTATACTGAATTCAGTTTCAGAAGAAGATTATCTTGAGTTGGGAAGAGCTGGACTGGGAAGTTGTTTGCTTGGTGGGCTTCCAGATTGGGTGATTGCGTATTCTGCTCATCTGGTTAGTCTTGGATCATTTTATGTTAGTTTTTAGTAGCACTATTGATGGGAGTACACCTTCTGACAGTTTCTTCTGCATAAAGGTGCGGTTCATTAATTTCGAGAGAACTAAGCTTCCAGAGGAAATTCTTCAGCATAATATGGAAGAAAAGAGGAAATATTTTTCAGACATACACCTTGATGTTGAGAAAAGCGATGCTGAGGTTCAGGTCAGAATATCTTCTTTTTTTTTTTACCTTTTTTCGGGTTCTTTCAATAGTTTATGTCTTTTGTGCTTTGGAACTCTGTGCTGGCTTCGGGATGTAGTAAAAGAGTTTTTTGAAAAAAATTTCTCCAATTTTATATGCTCATTATATCTATAACTTTGATGTTACAGGCTGAGGGTGTCTACAACCAGAGGCTTCAGAATTTGGCTGTCACGCTTGACAAGGTGACTGGCAATGTCTCTTCATATAAACAATCAGTGTTATCTGCGTTGCGTTTCAAAGAAAGTGTTTGTAAAATATATTTTTCAATCGAAGTTTCTCTAACTAGTGTTATAACACAGGTGAGATATGTTATGAGACGTGTGTTTGGCGATCCAAAGAATGCTCCTCCTCCGCTGGAGAAGCTTACTCCTGAAGAAACAGTCTTCTTTTTATGGAACGGGGATGACTCTTTAGTTGAGGAGCTTCTTCAGTGCCTGTCACCACACGTGGAAGAGGGCATTGTTGATGAACTCAGATCCAAGATTCGTGCCCATAATCCATCTGGATCTGCAGATGTCCTTAATGATCTTCAAAGATCATTACTTTGGTTAGCACATCAATTATATTACTTATGCATGAAACACTGGTACTTTACGGAAACCCCACACTTACATCAAAGAAGATTTTCTTCCATGAAGGTTGAGAGATAAGATCCGTGATCTACCTTGTACATACAAGTGTCGGAATGATGCTGCAGCTGATGTGGTTCACATATATGCCTATACAAAGTGCTTTTTCAAAGTTCGGGTATGTTCTGTCGTAAAGTTTGAGTGAGAAAAGAAGACAAAAATCTTGTTGAGTTTGTTTTGACAGATGGGTCTTGATATGGTCGCAGGAATATAAGTCATTTATCTCTTCTCCTGTACACATTAGCCCTTTAGATTTGGGAGCCAAATATGCGGACAAGTTAGGTGAAAGTATAAAAGAGTACCGGAAAACGTATGGCGAGAACTATTGTCTCGGGCAGCTGATTTACTGGTATGAACAGACAAATACTGATCCAGATCTTACGTTGGTGAAAGCAACTAGAGGTTGCTTGTCTTTACCCGAAGTTGCATCCTTCTACGCAAAGGCCCAGAAACCATCAAAGCATCGTGTTTATGGCCCAAAGACGGTGAAAACAATGGTTTCACAGATGGTAATTTGTAATGCTTTTCATTTGTCGTCATTGTCCATGATATGATCATTTTTTGAATCGTTTTTATCTTATCTGTGTACACACAGTCAAAGCAACCTCAAAAACCGTGGGCAAAGGACAAAATATGGATGTTCAAAAGCACCTTGGGAGTGTTAGGAAGCCCGATGTTCGATGCTGTGCTCAACAACTCGTCACTAGATAGAGAACTATTGCAGTGGCTAAGAAACAGACGTCATGTCTTTCAAGCGACATGGGATAGTTAGGTAAAGAAAAGGAAACCTCTATTTTTCAGAAGATTTCTCTTTTTTAGGAAAGCGAGGGGAGGCAACACAGTTACTATAAATAGTCTCTTACCAAAGCAAAATCAGTAAGCTTTCCCCTCATTCTTATGTATAGCTTTTACCATATACATATGTGATTTTAGAATTTAGCAATAACTATGGGTTTAGGATACCATTGTTATTCTTGTTAGATTAGGCTTACATAATTTTCATAGAGGAGAAACATTTGACTAGGTTGTATCTTTTTATTTAGTAATAAAAAGCTCTCGTGTTCTTGTTCCTACCATTTATCTATCTATTCTTATAAAGCTTGGCACCAAAAAGAAAAAAAAAAACAGGATTATACATAAATACAAATTGTAAGTTACTTTTTTGTGTTCTACTGGAAACTGAAATGATACAACAAAAAAAGAAAGAAAAACTGAACTGCTTATTCCATCCTAGTCACTGTCCGAACTGTCAGCTCTCCGTTCAGCAATGGCCGGAAACAAACGCTGCCGAATGTTATCCGGTTGATTACTTTCCGGAGTCATTTCGGTTTCCTTCTTACCGGAATGGTTCATCATCATATTCGTTTCTTTAACTTGTCTGCAAACTTTCTCCAACATTATCAGGAAATCACGCACTATAGCAAACAAACGCAACCCTTCGTTCTTAGCAGATTTGCCATGGAAGTAATCAGCAGAGCTTTTGACCAACACCATGATCCTCTCTTCTTCTTTCTTCAACCATTTGATATCAGCATCTGCACGTTCTATGAACCCAGCTAAAGCTTTCTCGAAATCGCTATCTTCGTCCATCGCCTTCAGAAACTCCCTAGCACTTGTCAGTGAGCCGCTTAGGTTCGTCAGTGTTGAAGATAATCCATCAGCGTCTATCATAGCTGCTCTCTTGACATCTTCGAGCTCTGTGGCTAGTCCTGAAACTACTTGAAGCCCTGTGCTTCTGTAACGTTCGATAGATTGTGGACTTGTGTCTTTGTTGGTTTCATCTGTTTTAACGCTGGAGAAGCTTTTGCTTGATCTTTGGAGACGAAGAGCACGAACGCCTTCAGAACGAATGATCTCAAGGACAACAAAGTGTAAGAGTGTGGTTTTGCCATCAGTTCCTTTGACGTCAGAGAGTTTCAAGAGCGTGTCGAGTTTGAAAGCTTGCGCGTCTCCACGGAATGTTCCCACATTCATTCTGTTTCCTGTCTTGAGAACTGCTTCTAGTAGTTTTAGGAACAGTCTACTGTTTTTAAGTTTCTGGCAAGCCACCTGAGACCAAAAAAAAGACAGAAACACTGATTAAGACTGCAGGGCCTGATCTAGACAGCCTATGAAACATTAGCCTTGACCCTCCAAAATTTTATGAAAGTTTTTAAAGAAATGTCTATAGCATCCAAAATCTTTAATCCGGCCCCTTACCTCGAGAGTTGAGAGTGACTCTTTGATGCCAGAGACTTCTTCTTGAAGTGAGATCATGAATATAAGTGACTCTATACGTTTGAATGCAAAAGGTATATCAACAAGAATCTTCAAGAATCTCTCTGCAGGGCCAAGTAGGTGAAGATCTCCTGAGTATAGTCTGAGTTTGAGTTCTTCTTCTGAAGTTGGAGCCATCTTCAACAGTGTTTGAAGAAGCTCCACTGGAAGCTCGTTACCTTCTTTGATGGCGTCAACGACTTCCTCTGTTGTTACATTCAAAGCTCGAAGAAGAATAGATAAGTTTTGTGCTTTCCTTGGATCAATAATCTGTATATATTGGACAGGTGATTCTCTAGATGAATCTCCTCTTTGACCATTCTTGTTTTTATTCCCATCATTGTAACCAAACAAAGACTCCATCGCCTCCTCGTTGAATCTAAAAAGAAGAATGCAAGTTAGGCAAAGCCCTAGGAACATAAAGTTTTTAGAGTTATAATTCAACTCTCAACTGGAATGAACCGGCGCTGATCTCATGCCAAACCATTTTCTGATCAGGGTTAGCCATTTTATCCCAGAAAAACGGTTTTAGTTTTGTTTTTGGAGCTCCAGTCTCTGAATCAACATCAGAACCATCTCCAGAGGAGCTACGTCCTTGACGTTTTGGTGGTGCAGGTGGAGGACGAACCAGCTTGGGAGGAGCTGGAGGAGGAGGCTGAGATTTAGGAGGAGGTGGTGGCGGAGGCTGTGGAGGCTGTAGAGGTGGTGGAGCGAGAGGAGGAAGTGCTGCTGATCTTCCAGGAGGAGGAGGAAGTCCAGAGGATGACGATGCTGCAGCTGGTGAAAATTCATAATTGTTTCTCTTTAGAGATACTCTAGAAAGAAACGACCTCTTTTTGGAACTAGCTGTGAAAAATCTCCTGCTCTTGTTTGCAACCTTGGGAGAGTTCTCATTAGATCCTAAAAAGAACAAAACAAGAGTTAGTTATATAGTTCTTGAAAGATAAAAAAAAAGCATTATTACCAGCTGATAAATCAGCTAAATGTAGAAGTGGTCCTTCATCTCTTGGTCCATTTCTAGGACCAACAGCGTTGTTGCGGTTGCGTCTGAAACAACACAAGAACAGCAATGCAACTAGGAAAAACGTTAACACAGCGGTTGAAGCAACAGCGATGATAAGATCCAACAAGATATCATTCTTCTTCTCTGGTGGAGGAGGAGGAGGACCTGGAACACTTTGACTAGGAGCAACAACACTCTTTGTTCTCTTCTGAGTTGGACCGGATTCTGATTCTTCCGGTGCCTCGACTGGAGAATATGGAGATGGTTGAGACGGAGAGCTTGAAGGTGCAACAAGGTCATAACTTTGAGGGGTTGGAGCAGGAGCTGGCGCGAAACGGGGTGAAGGACCTGGAGCAAAACTTGGTGCAGGACCAAGTGCAAAGTTTGGAGCAGATACTCTAAACTTCTTTCTCTTTCTCTTTCTCTTTCTTTTTATCTTTCTCTTACCGATCAGCTTCCTTGTTGGATAGCTTGTAGTAGAATCAAGAAGAGGTTCAAACCAGTTGCTGAACCAATGTAAGACGGATAGTTTATTATTAGCTGCTGGTACACGGCGAGAGGTATAGAGAAGGCAATCTTTGTTCTTATCTTTCAAATCTTTTCTACAATGTATCCATGTTTGTTCTGCCTACCAGAAAAATAAAACGTTCGTCAATAACAAACTTGTTGTCGGAATAACAAACATGTTGTCGGAATATGCACCAAAAAATATATATATATATATGTTCAAAAAAAAATGCACAAAATTAAAACGTAATTGAAGATTGCTTCATACGTTCTTGTTTTGTTTCTAACATGAGAAAACGAAACGAGGAGGATGAACTTACCACATCATCGCCACCGTGAGGCTCGAGTCGAGAGAGAATCTCCTCGGAAACACAAACAAGAAAAACGAGGGAGATGCCAAGAAAAGCTGTTCTCAAACACCCCATTAACCTCCGTTTCTCATCTCAATATCTAAATTTGCAGAGGTCGATCTCTTTGCCCTACTTCCTCGGAAGCAAACCGCCATGCAGAAAAGCTCCGACCAGCGTATGAACGCTTTTTTACAGTGCCTAACAATGGCAACCACAAACCAATTTTCAAAAAAACGGAAAGAGAAGCTTTGTTTCAGGATTTTTTTTAATTTTTATTTTTAATTTTTGGGAGGGGAAGTTGTTTTATACGTTGCGGCTTGTGAGACGAACAGAAGCGAAGATTATGTTCTGTTTTTTTTTGTTGTTAATTTGGTTAACTCTCTTAAGCTGATGTAAATGAAATAACGCTTTTCATAACATTTTCGGATTTGATCAAATGATATGTTTCCAAAACTTTAACTTGAATTAAAACGATACTAAATTTTGATCCGTATTTTCAAAGCACGAAATGTTTCCTTTTAAATTTTATTAAAAATTGATAAATGTTTACTTAATTAAATATTTTTCATAGAATTTATATTTTTTATATTTAATGTTAATAATATTATCATAATTCTTTATTATTATTATTTTACAAATGGTTGTTCATGTTTACAAAATACTTATTAATTTGTTAAAATATTTTACAATGGTAAACTTCTAATCAATAACTTTAATTCTGTTGTGATTATAATTTTCCAAGGTTATTTTATTTGCAAATAAATGTAACTAATATGTATGTTTATCATTATACATATTTGAATTAATACAGAAAGTTTAAATTATAACCAAAACAAATATTTAATAATTGTGGTTTAAATTGGGCTTATAGTTGTTCATAAAAACTGTCGAGCTTCCGTTTGGTTGGAATTCGTTATTCAGACTAAACCGGGCCCAAATGGCCCAAAGAGAACACCAAATCTATACCGACAAAATGTTTTTGTGACGGTTCACTTTTAAGAAAAAAAAACATAAGAGAGAGAAAGTAAAAAAAAAATCACTTGATAGTTTATATTTCTTTCAGAACCGACGACTAGTGCTTTAGTCTGAATATCGGTGAGAGAATCAGTGGGAACATCTCTAGATATTGAAGAATAGGGCGTTGGTGAAGATTGAACTATTGCTTTGTGAATTGTGGTATTAGAGCATCTCAAATCTAAAACTCCATTTTTTCTCCAACATGGAGTAAAATCAAATATGAAGTAAAAAAATGATACAACCCTACTTCATTTCTTATTCTGTAATGGAGTGATGAACAAACAAATAATAAATTTCTCTATTTGTAAAGTAAACTCTATTATGGAGTGAAAAATAGAGTAAGTTTGAAGTATTTTTTATTTCATACTGCTTTTTTTTCCATTTAAAAAAAATGAAGTTGGGTTGGAGATGTCTTTAATCATAAACCAACCACACATTTGATTTGATTTCCTTTCCTCTTGTCATAATACTTATTTTATTTTGCAGATCCAGAAATGAAGAAGATGAAGCAGTCGGTTTGCTTGGTCTTGAAAGGATTTCGAGAAAACAACTTCCATCTTTATAGATTGATAATAAACAGAGGTAATCATTTAAATTGATTATGCATGTCAAAATTTTCCACCTTCGATTTTAAATTCTCTAGATGCAAACAATTAGTATGTCCAGATGAAGAAGTTCTTTGGTGTCTCTTATGTTCATGATTGTGTAATATATGTTTCTCTTATGACATGTTTGTATAATCTATGTTTCTGATATTAAGTGACCCTTACGATCATGCTTGTATATGTCCCAGGTTATGAATAAGTCGATCATGGATTTAACTTCGACAGCTCCAAGAATCTCAATGAAATGTTTTAACCTCAACAACCGAAGGGTGCAACTCAACTGAGGTGAGCAGCCGAAAACATTAATAAGTTTATGACAGGGATTTAAGTAATTTGTGTTTTCTTTTAGCTGACGTGAAGCAGCTCTTTTTGTTCTCCCAGCCACATGCACAAGCAGAGCAAGGAGTTATGGTGTCGTTGTCGAAAGAAGAGAAGGAAACACAACAACTTGAATACTTTTCTCGCTAGAAACTATGAGTAGATGTGTCACTGCAGAAGCATAAGTTTGCAGTGCTGTTTAGAGATCAATGATGCTTAAGCGTAAGATTTACTCTTCTAAGTTTACTTACTCAAATCTTGTGTTTTGCTCCTTTTGACCTCAAGCTCCATTGATTGATGGATCTTGACCCCAATCTCCATGTGATTAGACCGTGTAATGTCCGTGTTTTGAATAAACATCATCTTGTATGTATGGTACATTGGAGCCTGTTTGGTTCAGCATTCATCTCGATAGAGATAAAGTTTTGTTTGTTTAGACATTAAAAGTATAACTCATTTAAATAGTTGATTTGAATGATTTTTAAAATTTTAGGTTTAATTTTAAAGTCCATCCAGTTAAACTAATTTGGACCTTCTGGATGGAGATGGTTCTGTCAAAATAATGTAATATCTATCATATTCCGTATATAATTCACATATTACAAACCTAAACCTAATATCATTTTGTCATTCACAAAAAAAAAAAACCGCACTTTTTCATTAAAATAAAAAATGCATTTTCCCGTCAAAACTATAGAACGCATTTTTTCGTCAAAATCGTAAAAACGCATTTTTTTCCATAAAAGAGTAAAAAACATTTTCCCCCAAAAACGAGAAAAGCATTTTCCCTCCAAAATTCATTTTCTCGCCAAGTTCGTAAAAACGCGTTTTCGCCTCCCTCCACAATCGCAAAACACATTTTCCCGCCAAAATTCATAAAATGCATTTTACCACCAAAACTTGCAAAACGCACTTTACCGTGAAAATTCGCAAACAGATTTTCCACAAAAAAATAAAACAAAAAAACATTTTCCCGCCAAAACTCTCAAAATCTATTTTTCTACCAAAACACACAAAAATTCATTTTTCGCCAAAAATACAAAAACACAACCAACATATGGGAGGAATTCACCAAGGCATTTCCTTGAGAATGAATCAAAATGAATTTTTTTTCATTAAATAAGTATATACACTTATATCCCTATAATTATTTAATCTAAACTAGAGTTTAGAGTTAAGAGAGGAGAAATTTGGGGTATCATTTATTTTTTAAATAAATATAAAATTTTTAAAATAATATATTTAAAAATAATTTTGAAAAAGCATTTTCAAAATTTTAAAATAAAGTATGAAAATTAAAAAAATCAAAAATTCAAAAACATAATCATACACCTATTAAAATGTTCGAATTTAAAAGACATATAATGCTAAACTATAAATGATTATTTTTATATTTATATTTATAAAAATTTTATTATATATTTATATATCTATAAAGCAAAGGTTAGTAGGTCTTTGCCTCTTTAATAAAACTTTTTGGTCATTTTTAAGAATTCTTTCGTTCATAAAACTTTTAAAAGAAGCTATTTGAAAGAACCGCCTTAGTTTCTAAGCAACAATTAATAAACATTCAATTATGAGCTCAAATAAAAAATTAACAAAGAGTAAATTTAGTTTTAACCAAATCACATCACTCGAATCACTTTTCTAGAGAGTTATGGTTAAAATTATTATTTTTTGGCCAAGGAAATTTGTGGTAAACCAAATCACGCCTCATAACCAGCGTTTTTCAAAAAACGCACTAACTTTTTGAAAAATATTTTAGAGAATAGTCCTTTTTATTTTGAAACAATAGTCCTTTTTATTTTAGAAAATGAAAATAGAAAATCTGATTGATTGTACAATTATATTTTTAAAGTAGTCACTTTAGAGTAGGGAACTTAAAAATTATCAAATATTCATTTATTTTTGTATTTTTATCGTAAATTATATTTAATATTAAAATTATAAAAAGTATTATGAAAGTATCACTAAACAAATAATTTTAATTTTAAATTATATTAATATATTTATTTTAAATTATTTTATATCAAAACTGCAATATATATTTATTAAATTCACACTTATTCTGCAAACCGCATGAACCATAATTAGATTATACCGTGCTTTAATTCTGTAGTGTTTATTTACAAAAATTGCGGTTACCATTTGGAGACAATCATTAATGTATGAGGATATTATATAAACTTTCCTGTAGACCACAAAAACACAATGATTTCATTCTAGAAAGCGATGTGAACCAAAGAACCACACACTAGTCAACTTGAAGCTGTTCTCGGAACTTGTGCATTGCAATGCATCGAACATGAGGAGGAGAGATCGTCTGGTGGAGAAAAGAAAGCTAATTGTTGACATGTTTGTCCTCTACTGATAATTGCACTATAAATGATAGGTTGATATACGTCCATATGCTTTAAAAATAAATTAAAATAAAATAAATCATTCCTGTATAAATTAAATCTTGAACACGAGAGACAAAGACATTAAATAAATTAACATGTGTAGAGGACTTGAGGAAGAAGTGAGAGGAAAAGACGACGGAGGATACCAGAGAATCAGAACTCCGGCGAGCTGCGATCTCTGTGGTGAGAACGCCGCCTTGTATTGTGAAGCAGACACTGCTTTCCTCTGTAGGAAATGCGATCGATGGGTCCACTCTGCAAATTTTCTTGCTACGGAGACATCTCCGTCGCATGATCTGCACAACTTGCAAGAGATTAACTCGTCGTTGTCTTGTCGGGGATAGTTTCAGTGTAGTCTTACCAGAGTCCAAAGCGAAGAAGATCTAATAGACTAGTGGTCATCACGAACTCCCCTTTGTTTTCTGTCATCTGTTAAATTTATTAAAACATTTGATCCATTGTTACAACACAAAGCTGACAAGAAATTCAATCCTTTCAGAGCCAAAAGTTGGGAATTCATAAACGAGCATACTAACACTTTCGAAATATAAAACCAAACCACGAACTCCCCTTTGTTTTCCTTCTCGTAATTAAAATCATAAATTGTTAGGTTTTGTGTTTTTCTTCCTTTTATCTAAAGATTGACATCAAAAAAAATTTAAATTAAAGAAAGAGAAACTCTACAGTGATCAAGATGGATAATAACTAGGGTTAGAAATTTTATCCTTAATTTAGTTCGAGTTATTTGTTTTAATTTGTTCTAAAAATTCTAGAATTCTTGAGAACAAAACAAGTATTGAAATTAATATCTGTTAAAGACGATATCCTTTCCACTCTAATTTTTACACAAATATATATATATATATAATTAAATATAAAGTTTTAAATATATAATTATATACAATTATTATTTTACAAAATTACATAATTTAAATTAAAATCTTCATAAAACAACAAAATTTTCTTCAATTTTCTGTTTTATAAAAAAGTATTTTTTAAAATTTACAGAATATATAGTGTTATTAATTTTATATTACAAAATATTTTTGGAAAAGAAACTTGTATATTTTTTTTGTACATTTACTTGTATTGAAAAAGTGGATGAGATATATGTAAATATCCATAAATATTCGTAAATATTAATAATTTTTTGGATATATGAAAAATTAAATATCTGTATTTTTACGGAACAAAGAAAATTTGAAAATTATATACTCGTAAAATACAAAACAAATAAAAGTTTATAGTATTATTCGCTATGTTCCCACCCATCATGATCACTACAACATTGTTTATTTTATCTTTTTTGTCATCAATATTATATACTCATGTGGACTCTCCAAACCACTTTGGTAACTTTGCATCCATGTTATATTAAAATAGAATTCATATTTTTTTCATGTGTGATTTTTATATTTGGATAGTCTCTTAGAAAGTTGCTTAAATTAATTTTTATATAAATATTTGAATTGTTTCAATTATTCTAAAAACATCAAATAGGTGTTCCCATGTTTTCTTTAAATTGTATCTGAACAAAATATTTTTTATATTTTATTTAAAATAGAAATATATTTTTATCTTTACTAAAAAACTTTACGTATTTCATTAATTTGATAATTATTGTTAACCGCATCTATAATCTTGTATTAAATTTACGATATTAATTTAATATAAAAAAATTTCAATTAAGTTTTTGATTCTTAACCGTCAAGATTTGTCAATATAGAATTCGGTTCCACGTGGTTGAAAATATGTTATCAATATGATCAATTGGTGTACAAATGCTATTTTGAAAGTGTAATTGGTTTGTGTTATTAAATATAATGGCCAATTTAATTTTATATTTCGACAATAAAAGTTTTGAACTACTTTGTTAACAGAAAATTTAATATGAATTATTTTTATATAAACTAAATTTATATATTATTTATTAATGTAATTGTTTTTGTACCAATTTTATCTTGTGTAATTTTAAAAGTGTAATAAGTTTCATATTAACTTATGTCATTAACATATGAATGATTGACATAAAATTTCTTTTGAATATGTTTATTTTCAGTGTATTTACTATCAATTGCGGTAGTAGGTTTAAGTGTTAACTAGATTTTAACCCGCGCGTCCGCGCGAATATTTATATTTAAGTTTTATGACAAATTAAGAAAATATTTATTATTATTTGGTGTTTTGTATTATGTTCGATATTATTAATATATAATTATATATAATTTTATTCATAGTTTTTTATGAAACAACATATATTAATGTATAATTTATTTGTATTTTAATATATTTAAGAAAATTAAAATTAATATAATCATATATGAATCAAATTAGAATAATTTATTTATTTAAACCATTTCTATATTTTGGGATGTTTTCTAGTGAAAATAGATTAAATTTTGTTTATAAAAATTTATTTCAAAGATTTTGTAATTTAAATAAGTTACATTTCTTTTATTTAATTTACAAACATGAACCATCAACTCTAAACAAAAAAATAATATAATATAAATTTTTATCTTATATACGTTATTTTTATTAAACTTAAATTTATATTTCTAACTTTATAATTTAACTTTATAAATTAAAATACTATATAATAAAAATATTTATTCTTTATATAAATTTAAATAATACTAAATTCTAATATTTAATAAATTATCTAAAATTGATAATCAAAAGATTTTATAAGATTTTGTTAAAGTAAAATATGAAATATTTAAAAATAAACAGTCTTATAGTAGAATATTTTTATGTGTGATAGTATATTTTATTCAAATGAGCTAATATATAAATATCATTTTTAATATAATAAAAATTACTAATGAAATGATCCAATGACTTTTATCAGTGGATAAAAAATAGGACTATATTTTAATAGATTAGATTATAGAAGAGAGAATTGCTAAAAACAACCCAAATATTCAAGTCAAACTTATAAGTGTATCCCATTTTCAGTCAAATGCAAAACCAACCTACATGGGTGATAAAAATACTATTTAACCCTTATGACCAAACAAAAAAAAGAAGTGTATTTTACGTTTCTATCTTTTATTAGTCTACACGTAACAGAAAGAAGTTTACATAGCTGTAGACCTCGTACGAAGTCTATTCATTTTGTAGACTTGTTATGTAGTCTATACCATAGTTTTATCTAATACTTTAATTTTAAAAATGTATAAAAAAATTATTGTAATATTTTTAACTAATCATTAATATAATGGATAATATGAAGTAAAAAAATTAAAATTTTATATAATTAAACATTTTTAAGGAACATATACTAATTTGGTAACCATGAGATTTGTGGTTTAGGGGTTCGTAGACATATTATAAATTCTACATATATGTAGACTTTATAATATGTCTACGAACCTGTAGACCTTTTTTTTGAGTCTATTCGTATTGATGTTTAGAAAAAAATCCTAAAATTTAAATATTTATAAAAAAATGTTCAATCATATATTATGACTATAAAATTAAAAATAAAAATAATTAAATATATTTAGTAAATCATATATTAAATTTTGTAAAAAATAAAGGGAAAAAGATAAAAATCGTTGTAGACTTTCTAAGAAGTCTACACACAATTTAACCTAACCGGATTTAACCAATATAATTTTAACCTAATCGAATTAAACCAAACCTTCTTTAATCTAACCAGAAAAGTTGCCCAGCATATAAATACGACTTCTCAAGCTTTTTGGGTAAAAAAAACCCCTAATCTTCGCCGTATCTCTCTCCAGACGATTTCCAGCGAACTCGATCCACGCCGTTTCCCGTTCGCTCCGTCTATGTCCGCTCCGTCGCTCTGGTAAGTTAAATGTCTCGGCTTTACCTCTCTGTCGATAAAAAGTGACCACCTTTACCTTTTTCTCTTTTCAGATCTGAGCCGGCGACTTCTAAGGAACGGCGCTTCTCATCCAAATCTTTGCTTCCGGTCAGTATCACGGCTTCTACTTCATCTCTTTGTCATCTCTCATACCTAGCCGACAAGGGACTGTGCTTCATCTTTCCGGCGTACGTCTCTCTGTCATCTTTATCTCTCGTTTAACTAATAACCTAACAAGCTCATCCTTGTTTACTAACCTTTTAGTTTCTTTTGATTCAGAACTGAGTCGGCCAGTCTTAGATCTATTTCTCTAACGAGCGGCGCATCCTCTCTAATCCATTTCTCTGCTTCCGGTCAGTCTACTTCATTTTGAAGTGTAGACTGAAGTTTTGAATTTGTAGACTGATGTTTTGAATTTGTAGACTGATGTTTTGAATTTGTAAACTTCTCATGTAGACTGATGTTTTGAATTTGTACACTTCTCATGTAGACTAATGTTTTGAATTTGTATACTGATGTTTTGAATTTGTAGACTTCTCATGTAGACTAATGTTTTGAATTTGTAGACTTCTCGTGTACATTGTTGTTTGAATTTATACGCTTCTCGTGTAGACTTCATTTTAAACTGTAGACTTTTCGTGTAGAATTCACTTGTATAATTCTTTGTTTGTGTCTTTTTGGTGCATGTTACAAAATGAATAAGCTTAATTTCCCACCGAGGTTGTATACTCTAGGGCATGAACCTCTTCCGTCTAAAAGCATTGCTTACTACAGTAATGAAAGCAAGCTCTTCCCTTCTCTTAAAAATGCACTCAACGAAGCTCAAGAACTGTGAGTAACAGACAGTTGTAGCAGGCTTTTGTACCAGACTTATGGTTGTAACAAACTTGTGTAATTTGCTTGCATCAGACTTAAGTATTAGTCTTCTGTTACAAAAGACTTTTACAGAAGTCTCCTACTCGACTATCTATCAAAATATCATCATTTGTATCAGTATCGTACTCTTCTTTTAGAGATTTTAACTCATATTCGACCAAAAGTACAACTCCAATACAATTCAGAGACTTACATATTAGTCTTCCTCTATAAGAGACTTAAAAAGAAGTATACTTTCTGTTCAAGAAGACTAACACGTTGGTCTGCACGACATAAAGTAACATTAAAACTCAAAGTAATAGAAAAATTAAGACCTACGATTTCAACAAAAGTTCATCAAATAAGACAACATCCAAAGCAACAATACAACTGATAAGTTCAATACATAACACATAAGACATAAGTCAACATCCAAAGCAATAAGACAACATCCAAAGCAACAATACAATTGATAAGTTCAACACATAAGAGATAAGACATAAGACAACATCCAAAGCAGTAAGACAACACTGGTTTAACCTGGACAGTTTGGACGAGTGTGACCCGGTTGTTTGCACTGGGATAATTAACGTAGACTTACTAATATGTCTACAATTGTTACCTAACAATATAGCAAAATCAAAGGTATTATACTTTCATAATTACAACAGTTTTTCTTTCAAAATCACTCAAACCCATTAGGATTAACTATTACACATTTTCAAACGAAAAAATCGTGAAAAAATTTAATGCATAGTACACAAATTAACTTTTAATGTATATTTCGAAATAGACTCCATGTTCAGTCTACAAAGTGGTAGACTTTCCTTTTCAGTTTACATCAGTAGACGGTCAGATAGGTCTACTCTTTGGGTGAGTTTTTGCAATTGACCATTTTACGGGTTACTTTTTATAGTTGAAAAAAGTTGTGATTTTATATAAGCAGACTTCGTTTTCGGTCTACAACTTTAAAAAGGTTAGTTTTCGTAATTGACCAAAATTTTCCAGGATTTGACTTTCAGAGGTAGACTAAATATACAGTCTACATGTTTTAATTTTTTTGAATGAGGTTAGGTTTGCAATTTACTATGTTTGACTTTTTAGGGGTAGATTGAAATGAACGTCTACAGCTTTGCAGACTTCGCAAGAAGTCTACTCTCAAATCCGACGAGTCAGTTTTGCATTTGACCAAAATAGAAAAAAAGACTTCACGCGTAGTCTACATTTTTTTTCTGGAAGAGAAGACTGCATATGAAGTCTACATATTAAAAAAAAATTAATTTTAAAAAGTTTTAGTCAAACACAAAACTAACCTTTTCAACGCAGTCAAAATTTTGGTCAAATGCAAAACTGACCTTAATTAAACTTCTCTGGCAGTCTACGCTTCGTAGACTTACGTTGAAGTCTGCTTATGAAAATTCAAAAGTTCAGTCAAATGTAAAACTAACCTTTTTTGCGTAGTCGTCTTTGTAGGTCTACGTAGTTTTTTGTTTTTGTTGTCAAAGGTTAAGTTGTAGACTGTTGGGGAATGCTACGTTACCCAAAAAAATCTGTTTAGTCACTTGCAAAACTGACTTGTGCATTGACAAATAGACTGCATTGTACGTCTACACAAGGGCGTAGACATATAAAACAGTCTATTATCACGACACAGATCTGAGAAATAACGTAAACCATGTAAATAGTTATTTTTTTGCGGTGTGAAGCTCGTTTCCAGCCTTTTCAACGGTCCAAACTTTAATAATAACCAAAAGGAAGCATTTTGACGATTCACAAGTGAAAAAACACGAAATTATGAAGTTTGTGATTATAAAAATGAAGGTTAAGAGAGATTTTTAGATGGAAATGTAGAGAAAATGAAAATTTGCTTGTTTAGAATGAGAAAAAAAGTAGTTGAAAATTCAATTCTAGAGCTTTAAGAGATCAAAAATAGTGGTTCATGGTGGTTGAAAATATTGATGATGATGATGGCATAGTTGTAATTAAGAAGAAATGTTTACGGTGTACTTGTTTTTTTGTATATTTCGAAATTAATAAATAAATAAATAATAATGGCAAATTTGTAAATAGTTCAAAAACTTAGGGATATCATGATAAATTCATTGATGAATAGTAACTAAAAAAAAGGGTTGATTTTAGATTTGACTTGAATTTTTAGGTTGTTTTTGAAAAACTCCCATTATATAATGTGATATGTGACAGATGAAGGATTGCAAGAATATTTTTAACACTGACAAATTCAGTGCAAATGATCCAAAAGTTTGGGTAGTACAACCAAAAAAATAAAATCACCAATAGGTAACATAAGGAATCTCAACAAAACATAGATAATGAAGAGGAAATGAAGATTTAAAAAGACAAAGACAAACACAATGCATTGCAATTTTTGTTTTAATAATATAAACAAATTTTTTTTTTTAAAATGATTTAGATGTCATATAAATCATTGAGACAAAGATTTAGATCACACAAATAATTTGATTAATATACATGTAGAGCCAAGACCTAAAATACAAGTACACTCTTAGTGAAATATCTAAAAGTAATGTTAAATTGAGTAACATTTCCCGTAGATATCATGGAGGGGCAATTTTAGTTTCAATTAGTGTTCATGTTTTAATAAGAAAAACACCACTGACAAATTGAATTCAGAAATTAAATTATGGCATGAGAACTATAATATTGTTGTTTTTAAAAGTAAGAAAAAAATATCAAATATGACTCACAACTTGAATTTCAAATGCAAAATTGTATCCCAAATTAAATTAAATACAAAAGTAATTTAAAAATGCTAGTGAGTTTACAACAAATCCTTTACGACCAAACAAAAAACCTGCATTGAGGTTTACTATTATAACCTTCCGCGTACGAAAACTTCCCTGAAAATCTTTTCGTACAATAGATTTTAAAAAATAATTTAAAATTTTTATAAAACATATTCATAAGGAGAAAAAATTGATATCATGTAACTATAAACATTTATAAATTATGTAAATTTAGATTATTAAAGTTGAATTTTTTTCAACATATATGAGTGAATTTAGATTAAGTTATGATAGTATTTGTTTAGGTTTTGATAACATATGTTGTAGTATTGTTGGTATTTTTAGGATCAGATTTCGAAATATTTTTTTTTTAATTTGAAAACTATGTATCAGTTAATATCTAATAATTTAATTTGAAAGCACTTTCTAAATTTATTTTAAGTTTAAGAAAATGTTTTTTTGTTTAGTTATTTGATTATAGGATTTTGGCAGACTTTCCAGAAGACTTCCTCGAAAGTCTTTTAACATATAATGCACTAGAAGACTTCACAACAAAACCTCTTAAATTTTAATAGAATTTAGGTTTCCCGCCTAATCATCAATTTAGGAGTTTAGGTTTTCTGTCTAATGCGAAGTCTTCTAGAAGTCTTCTATAAGTCTCCATAAGTCTTCTAGGAAGTCTTCTCATGTATTAGATTTTTGAAATAATTTATAAACTAGACTTTAATCTGCGCGTCCACGCGGATATTTATAATTAAGTTTTATGACAAATTGATATAATATTTATTACTATTTGGTGTTTTTTTATTATGTAACTTAATATGTCTTGTTTGATATTTTTCATATATAATTATATATATAATTTTATTCATATTTTTTTATGAAGCAACATATATTAATATATAATTTATTTGTATTTTCATATATTCTTAAAAACAAAAATAAACATAATCATATAAGAATCAAAAAAGAATAATTTATCTATTTAACACATTTCGTTATATTTTCTAAAGAAAATGGATTAAATTTTGTTTATAATTTTCATTTATCAAAATTTATTTTAAATATTTTTTAATTTAAATAAGCTACATTACTTTTACTTAATTTACAAACATAAACCATCAAATCTAAACTAAAAAATCATATAATCATATAATATAACTTTTTATCTTGTATAATGTATTTTTTATTATAATTAAATTTATATTTCTAACTTTATAAATGAGAAAACCACCAAAATAACCATGAACTTTTAAAAAAAAGCAAAAAAAACTTCAACTTGTATATGAGTAATTTAAATCTCCAACTTTTGAATATTTTCCATTTTAATTTTGTTCTTGTGTTGAGTCAGCCATTATAACTTACCAATAGTGATCTGTTAACTTTAGTTAATAAACACTTCACTTCTGTTAAGTTATAAAGTTACGTAACTTTAGGTAATTAAAAATAACAGTGCAACAAGAAAACTTGCAAAAGAGAAAGATAGTATATATATATATATATATATATATATATATTAAACTACGTAGTTTTAATTAATTATAAAAAGTACGAAAGAGAAATACCTCAAGCCCTAAATCCTTACATCCCCAAAATATGGTGACGACGGCGATTGTGTCTCTGGTGACGAGTAACGACGAACCTTCTCCAACGACTGTGATTGTAAAAGATGGCTAAGACTAAGCGATTTGGTCGTGTTCGTCACACTGGTGGATCGGGTGATGGAGAAGAGAATGTTGCTGAAAGTGTAAGACAATATGTTAGAGTAGATATTCAAGCTTTGGAAAAGAATGAAGATTGTGAATTTGTTGAAGACGAGGTTGATGCTGATTTTGAGAACGAGGATGAGGAGAATGGTATAGGTGTCGAAGAAGAAGTTGTGGGAGACCTACAAGATCAGTTTGGAGATGTTGCTCGAGATGAAGTGGATGAAAACGATGGGGACAATGGAGACGACATCTGGAATGATGATACTATTCCCGATCCATTGTCGTCTGATGATGATGAAGAGTTGGAGCGTAGGGAAGAGGTCGCAAATACACAAGGCTGTGAAGATCTTTTGTATTTGGGGAAGATGTATGGTTGTGCATCTGATTTCAAAGTAGCTCTCCTTAGGTATTCACTAAGAACAAGGTACGACATCAAACTTTACAAATCATGTGCCAAGCATCTTGGTGCAAAGTGCTCTGATGTAGAGTCTAAGTGCCCTTGGAGAATTTACTGCTCTTATGAAAGAAGAAGACATAAGATGCAGATTAAGGTTTATGTGAATGAGCATACGTGTTTAAGATCAGGATACTCAAAGATGTTGAAGACATCTTCAATTGCTATGTTGTTTGAAGAAAGGTTAAGATTGAATCCGAAGCTCACAAGGACTGAGATGGCTGATGAGATAAAAAGAGAATATAATCTAATTGTCACAGAGGAACAATGTGGTAAAGCTAAGTCTAAACTTTACAAACAAATAAAAGCCAGCCATGAAATCCATTTTTCTCGTATTTGGGACTACCAAGCAGAGATTCTTCGCACGAATCCTTACTCGACGATGGAGATTGAGACTGTCCCAGGACCATTTATACAAAGCAAACAAAGGTTTGACCGCCTATACATGTGTTTCACAGCTCAGAGAGAGACTTGGATTGAAACATGTAGGCCAATAATAGGTTTAGATGGGGCATTTCTAAAATGGGATATAAAAGGACATTTGTTGGCTGCGATTGGACGAGATGGTGACAACAGAATTGTTCCAATAGCTTGGGTTGTGGTGGAAGTGGAGAACAACATCAATTGGGAGTGGTTTGTTAAACACTTGAAGGAAGATCTTGGATTACAAGATGGGACTAGATTCACCATCATATCAGATAAAAAAAGGTTAGTAGTCAATTTTTAGTAGTATTTTGTTGTATAATCATTGTTAATTTAACTAAAATGCATAATAGTATGCAGGGTTTGGTGAATGCTGTTAAAAATGAACTACATGAAGCTGAACACCGTATGTGTGCAAGACACATTCTGTCTAACTGGAAGAGAGATAGTAAGGATCCAGAGTTAGAGCGTATGTTCTGGATCATAGCGCACTGCTATACTAAAGGAGAGTATGACGATGCTTTAAAATCACTTATGAAGTACAACAAAGGTGCACATGACACTCTTCTTCTCCAAAATCCTCCAACATGGTCTAGAGCATTCTTTAGACATGGATCATGCTGCAATGACAACTTGAACAATCTATGTGAGTCGTTCAATAAATCCATAAGGGAAGCAAGGAAAAAACCACTACTTGATATGTTAGAGGATATTAGGAGACAGTGTATGGTTCGTAATGCGAAGAGGGCTATTATTGCTGGTAAACTAAAGACTAAGTTTACTAAAAGGGTACATACTGAGATTGAACGGACAAAGGAGAAGGCAAAAGATTGCAGAAGGTACTTGGCGTGTGGAACTTGTCATGAGATTGATCATCATGGTGTTGCTTATAGTGTGGACATGGACTTGCGAACATGCGGTTGTATGAAATGGCAGGTGACAGGAATTCCTTGTATACATGCTGCATGTGTTATAATTGCAAAGAAGATTAGGTTTGATGATTATGTGGTTGATTACTACACATCAACAAAGTGGCGACACACATATAGCCGAGGAATCAAACCTGTCCAAGGTATGAAGTTATGGCCTAGATTAGGTAGGATAGGAGTTCTGCCACCACCATTTAGATTAGGAAATCGTGGAAGACCAAGTAATCATGATAGGAAGAAAGGTCTTAATGAATCTTCATCTTCATTCAACAAAAACAAGTTAAGCAGAGACAAGCGTATCATAACTTGCCCTAACTGTCGAGAAGAAGGTCATAACATACAAACATGTACTAGTGAGAGGGTCGAAAATGCAGCCAAAAGACCAAGAGGTCGACCAAGAAAAGAGATTTTGGTATGATGCTCATTGTTTAATTACTAATTAGAAAGATTTTGTCTCGCTCTGTTTTAACCACTATGATATATTTTGTAGGGAGATCCATCTCAAGCACAAGGACCATATCAAGGACCATCTCAGCCCCAAGTGTGATTGTGTCTACGTTTTATCTATTTCATTTGTTTTTGAACTTGTTCGTGTGTTTGCTTAGCTATGTTTTTTAGTGTTTTAACTCATCTATGTCTACCATATTTGAACTTTTTATTTTATTTTATTTTGAATGTGTTAAATTTGACATTACGTTTTCGTATCGTCTCCCTTACCACAAAGTGATGATATATAGTTGTGTGTGTGTGCAAAGACTATACGATGCATCAACTTGAGAGTTCCTTCTTAAAACCCTCTCTCTCGTTGCCATATGATCGATCATGTACTGCAATCCATGTGATGACTGAGAATTTAGGTGTAGTTGGTGAGAACCAGATCCCGGAAGACCATGGAACCTTGCAGACCCAGAGCGTGGTAAGTGCCATATCTGATTCGAGTTAAAGGTTGTTCTGAAACTATCCTATGTACCATTCCACCGTCTCAATCCAGTCTCTGTAGTTAAGCCTTTAACATAAAAACTACTCAGTATTAGTATTGAGAGAGAAAATATATAAACACCAAAAATATATATATTGTTAACAGAGTTTTGCAGAGTGAGAAGAAAATGACAAATGCAGTTAGAGGGTGATGAATCAATCACGGAAAATAAGAAAAATTTTGATGGAGGAAGCGGTGGATCTTGTAATAATATAAACCGATGAAGGTTCAGTTTTACAATTCAGTTTCTTGACTTACAAGAAACTAACTATTGGTTTCAAATTATATGTTGAGTACCAGCCGAATAAAATCAAATAAAGTCAAATATGAGTTTGATGTGATCTTCTTTTCTTCGTTAGAAAAAACAAAGGCACTATATCCCCAAAAAGTTACACCACAAATTTTCGTTTTTTTATTGCACTGTTATTTTTAATTACTTAAAACTACGTAGCATCGTATATTTAACAGACGTTAAGTAATTGTTAATTAAAGTTAACAGTTGACTATTGTTAAATTAAAATGGTTTAGTTAACATAAGAACAAGATTAAAATGGCCAATATTCAAAAATTGGAGATTTAAATTGCTCATATATAAGTTGAAGTCTTTTTTTTCTTTTTTTTTGAAAGTTCATGGTTATATTGGTGGTTTTCTCCTTTATAAATTAAATTACAATATAATAAAAATATTTGTTCTTTATTTACATTTAAATAATATTAAATTCTAATATTTAATAATAATTATGAATTTAATGACTTATTTAAAATTGATAATCAAGAGATTTATAAGATTTTGTTAAAGTAAAGTAGGAAATATTCAAAAATAAATACTGTTATAGTAGAATATTCTTATGTGTGATAGTATATTTTATTCAAATAATCTAATATATAAATATTATTTTTAATATAATAAAAATTACTAATGAAATTTTCCAATGACTTTTTATCAGTAGATAAAAATAGGACTCTATTTTAACAGAATAGATTATATAAAATATATTTTTATAAGGAAAAAAAATCTAAATCATGTAATAAAAGACACTTCTAAATGATGTAAAATTAGATTAATTAAAACTGAATTGTTTTCAACATTGATGAGTGAATGTAAATTGAGTTATGATAGTTTTTGGCTTAGAGATTGGTAACATATGTTATAGAATTGTTTGTATTTTTAGGGTTAGATTTTTGAATCTTAATTTTTACAAAAAAAAAATGACCTATATGTGTTTAGTTTTGTGTATATTAAACACTTTATAAGTTGATTTTAAGATTAATGAAGAAATTGTTTTTGCTAATTAGTTAATTATTTGATTTTAGAGTTTGGAAAACTTCACGGTAGACTTCCAAAAAGTCTTCTAGGAAGTCTTTTAAGAAGTTTTCTACTTCATTATGTTAGAAGACTTCACCGAAAATATTTAGCCTAATTTGAATTTTTTGTCTCTTAAAATAAAGAAAATTTACACTTTCTCTCTTTTCCTATCAAATGGAAGCAATAAAATTGTAATATTTCTCACTCTAAAACTCTACAATCTCTCTCTAATCTTTTTTAACTTGGAAATACAAAAATTTAAATTTACTTCTCATTTTTCTTATGTCTTTCTCGCTAATTTGCCTTATTTTTGCAGAATTTTCATTACATGGTTCTCATCTTTCACTCTTTCAAAGATAGACATAAAAATTTTGGATATGTACTTTTGTGTGTGTTTATATGTTAGATTCTAAAAATTTAGAGATTCAACATAATGTGATTTTTTTTTATTATTTAAACATAAAAATTATTTTTGAAGTTTTTATCTGTTTTAAAGCTTTTTGAATGTTTTAGAATATGCATATTTTCCAGATAGGCATATAAATTTTTGACTAGCACTTTTAACCTTCAAAGTGACATTTTTATCACAAAAAATATTCAACTTGTTTTACTTGTTTATCAAGTAAAAAA
Organism: Moricandia moricandioides; assembly: GCA_905132885.1. NCBI lineage: Eukaryota > Viridiplantae > Streptophyta > Magnoliopsida > Brassicales > Brassicaceae > Moricandia > Moricandia moricandioides. Next base: position 93,014 of record CAJHQQ010000262.1, read on the forward strand.
TTGACATGTTATACATGTAAAAATAATGAGGTGTCGGTTTTATTTCCAAAAACAATTATTTAATTAATAAAAAACCAAATAAAATTCAGAAAATAATAAAATGAATAACATTTTAGTAAATTATATAAAAATTAGAAACTAAAAAAACCAGAAATTTTTTTAAAAAAAAATCAGAAGCAAAGAAAATTCAGAAAATTAAATAAAATAAGAAAACTAAATAGAATTAAATTTAAGTACCTAAAATTAATTAAAAATCAGAAATTTAAAAAAATTCAAAAATTCAAAAATCCTTTTAAATAAAATTAAAAAAAATATTCCTAAAATAATTACAAGGTTATTTAAAAAGTAATATATCATCGTTGAAAATAAAAATTTCAAATATATCATTGTTGATGATGATGGTGTTCAGAACTGTTATTTTTTCAAAACAACGTTATTGACATATTTACCTCCATTTTCAACGATGATGTTGGAAACTATCATTGTAGATGTGTCAAAAACACTCATTGTTAATGGTTATGTGAAAAACTATCATATCATTAATGATATGTTTGAAATTGTTATTTTCAATGATGATATGTGAATTTTCTTTTATAAAATAATCTTGTAATTTTTGAAATTTCTAATTTTTGTGAATTTTTATTTAATTTTGTTTAATTTTATTTAATTATGTTACATCTTTTAATAGAATTTTTGAAACGTTATGAATTTTAAAAACTTTTATTTATCGTCAACGATTATATGTCAATTTTTTTAAAATAATATTTAATTTTAGGAATATTTTCATTTTTTATAAAAATACTTTTAATTTTTTTCTGGATTTTAATTATTTTTGTTAATTTAAATTTTATTATTTTAATATTTTCATATTTTTATTTATTTTCTGAATTTTATTTGTTTTGTGCTTTTTCTTTAATTTTCTGATTTTTTTTACTTTTCTAAATTTTCTATAATTTCTGAATTTTTTTATTTTTTATTAATTAAATAATTATTTTTGGAAATAAAACTAGCACCTCATTGTTTTTAACTGCACAACAGGTCAACCTTTTACTTGATGAACAAGTAAGTTAGATTGGAGGTTTTTTGTGATAAAAATTTTTACTTTAAAGATTAAAAATATTAGTCAAAAAATTTGAAGGTTTAAAGTGTTAGTGAGTATCAATTTCAAAGTTTTTAATGCTATTTTCCCGATTTCTTGTCATGCCTTCGATTCAAAGTTATAATTTGGATTAACTGCTTCACTTTGAGGTTGATTAACTGAAAAACTAAAATCTAAAATCTAAAATCTAAAATCTAAAATCTAAAATCTAAAACTAAATCTAAAAATCAAAAACCAAAAACCAAAACTAAAAACTAATGTAAAAAATCATCACCTTTGTCTCTAGACAAAAATGCAGTTTTAAAGCTCCAACTGCTGACAAAAAACAATGTTCCAACTAAGAAGGGAAAAACAACTGTGCAAATCAATCGATAATTAAATTAACAAATGGGTGTGAAAAGGATTACTAGTCAACTTCTATTAAACACATCTGAAACTCTAGTCCACAATATCAGCACTAGGGAAATTAAATGTAAGGTTTTCAGTCCAGCCCAATTCTCTACAACGCAAACTTAGTCCTATTCCAATCATATTTTAACTTTAATAGTTTATACATCTAAATACTGTTAACTCACTTCATTATATTACATAAAAATAAGTAAATGATATCACTTTATCATTTAAATAAATATTTTAGTTTTATTAAAAGATTTCTAAACTTTAGGTTTCGAGAGAAACCATGATTTATAATTTTGGGGGAACATTTTTGTGGCGAGAAAAATAATTTTGCGATTTTGATCGGAAACCCGATTTTGCGTTTTCAATGAGAAAAATCAAATTTTTCATTTTGGTAAGGAAATTCGGTTTTACGGTTTTGGCAAGAAACTCATTTTGAAGGAAAAACTTGTTTTATAGTTTTGACATGAAAACTCATTTTTTTTGTTTGACTAGAAAAATCGTTTTGGCAAGAAAAGTCATTTTGGCGGTTTTAGCAAGAAAACTTATTTATGAATTCAGCGAGAAAACTCGTTTCGTGGTTTTGGCGAAAAAAGTTGGTTATGCGGTTTTGGTGAAAAACTTAATTTTGCGGTTTTGGGGAAGAATTTACTTTTTGGAAAATCATTTTTGCGAGAAAAATGGTTTTTACAGTTTAAATGGAAAAACTCGTTTTTGCGCTTTACGGAAAAACTACATTTTTCAATTTTGAAGAAAAAGTTAACTTTACGGGGAAACTCGTTATTGCGGACTTGGTAGAAAAACTTATTTTATGATTTTTTTATGTGATAGCCCATTTTAGTTTATTTTCACAAAATTAGCTTCCAAATAAAAAAAGTGACCAAAATAGGTTTTACCAAAGATTAAATATACCCTTATACCTTAGGGTTAAGAAATCCAAGACTTTGAATTTAAAATTAATGGGTATGGTTACTGACTTACGGGTTGGGGTTTAAAATTTTTAGAAGTAGAAAATAAATATTAATAATTGAAAAATAAAGTTTTTAATGTAGTTTCAAAAAGCATTTTCAAAAAGAAAATTAGAAATAAATAAATAAAAAAATGAAAAGAAAACTAAAAATTATAAAAGGTTCAAATTTGCAAACCTATAGTTCAATATAATAATTTTTCTGTTTTTTAAAATATATATATATATATATATAAAAGGGATAGAATAGTATTTTGTCTCTTTAATAAATCTATTTTGATCATTTTTCTCTTTGGAAATTTTTTTTGTGATAAAAACTTAAAAATCTATTTGAAAAATTCCCTATTTTTATTATTTTGACGGGAAAACTCCAATGTACAATTTTGGTAAGAATAAAACACATTTTGTGGTTTGGTGGAAAAATTGATTTTTGTATGTTTTTGGCGAAAAATCAAATTTTCTTGTTTTGGTGAAAAAAATTGTTTTTGTAGTTTTAGTGGAAATTTTAATTTTTCGGTTTTTGATTGGAAAATCTGATTTGTGGTTTTGGGGAAATTTTTGTTTGGAGGGGATATTTCAGTTTCGAGAAACTTTTGCTTTTAATTTATCTTTTAGTAATGTATAAAAGTTTGTGAAAAAATATATGAGTTAAGTTTTAAGCCTCTTAAATCTAAAAGTTAATTATCACCGTCCATTTTTAACCCAGTTACAAAATTAGGATTAGGGTAAGCAATTTTGATAGATGGCCGAGCTAACCCCATAAACCCTTCCACATCCTATGACAACTTCACAAACTCTTACCCAAAACCTTAACCTAACCATTATACTATGTTTTGCAAAAGAAGAAAACGCATATAAGTACACAGACAAACAGAGAGAAAAAGAGCTTCCGTCGGTGGCTGTACTTTATTATAGGCTTTTCTTGGCCCACTTAAACGTTTATTGGCCAACCTTACGTGACCCATCAAACAACTTAATGACTGTATAAAACATACTATTTCTGACTAAACCAATCAACAAAACAAGATCCAAAACCCAAAAAGGTTAAATGACGATGGAGCTCGTGTTTATACCGTCGCCGGGAATCGGTCATCTCAGGTCAACCGTCGAGTTAGCTAAGCAACTAGTCAACGGTGATGATCGTCTCTCCATCACCGTTATCATCATCCCACGATCTTCAGCCGGCGACGCCGATGATTCCGCCCAAATCTCCTCCCTCTTCACCCCGTCTCAAGATCGTCTCCGTCACGAAACTATCTCCGTCGCGGATAATCCCACTGGGGAACGTCTCCCGACTCAAGTCTACATCGACAATCAAAAGCCACAAGTGAGAGATGCAGTCAGGAAAATCCTCGATCCAAAGCGAGTTGACTCGCCGCGACTCGCCGGGTTCGTCGTCGACATGTTCTGTGTCTCGATGATGGATGTAGCTAACGAGTTCGGAGTCCCGACTTACTTGGTGTACACATCTAACGCTACGTTCCTTGGAGTCATGCTTCATGTCCAGATGATGCACGACGAGAAGAAGTACGACACGAGCGAGTTGGGTGAGTCGGTCAACGAGTTGGAGTTTCCGTGTTTGACTCGTCCTTATCCTGTTGAGTGTCTTCCACACATATTCGCTTCGATGGAGTGGTTACCTTTCTTTCTAGCTCAAGCGAGAAGTTTCCGAAAGATGAAGGGTATTTTGGTAAATACAGTTGCTGAGCTGGAACCTCACGCTTTGAAAGTTTTATCACTTGATGAGGATCTTCCTCGAGCTTATCCTATAGGACCAGTGTTGCATCTCAAAAACGAATCTCGCGATGACCGCGGGAACGAGTCGGAGATTTTGGGGTGGCTCGACGAGCAACCGGCGAGATCGGTTGTGTTCCTCTGTTTTGGTAGCTTTGGAGGTTTCACTGAGGAACAAACGAGAGAAATCGCCGTAGCTTTAGATCGAAGCGGTCACCGGTTTCTATGGTCGCTCCGTCGCTCATCGTCGAATATATTGACGGAGGGTCCCGGAGACTACACGAATCTGGAGGAGGTTCTCCCGGAGGGATTCCTAGATCGGACGTTGGATAGAGGGAAGGTGATCGGGTGGGCTCCGCAAGTGGCGGTGCTAGCGAAGCCGGCGATTGGTGGATTCGTGACTCACTGTGGATGGAACTCGATGCTTGAGAGCTTGTGGTTTGGTGTTCCGATGGTGACGTGGCCGCTCTACGCGGAGCAGAAGGTGAATGCGTTGGAGATGGTGGAGGAGCTGGGATTGGCGGTGGAGATACGGAGGTTTATTAGGGGAGATTTGTTTGGGGGAGAGATGGAGACGGTTACGGCGGAGGATATAGAGAGAGCGATCAGGCGTGTGATGGAAGAAGGTAGTGACGTTAGGAACAGAGTGGAGGAGATGGCTGAGAAGTGCCACGTGGCTTTAATGGAGGAAGGATCCTCGAAGGTGGGTTTAAAAAAGTTTATTCAAGACGTGATGGAGAATGCTGTGGTCTAGGCTCATTGGAGGGAAAGTTGAAAGCAGATTGAGTTTTGCATGTTCACCATGAGATACGTTGGCTTACTTTCTTATTCTGTTATCAATACTATTAAAGGATAATTATCCTAAAAAACTACTTCTAAAAGGTTATTACACCTACTTATTAATATTTTTGGTCATATCTTTATTTTCTCTAACTATATAACATTATTATTAATAATAGCCATATTAATACATGATACAACATCGACAAAGCAATATTACTATCTTAATCATATTAATATCTCCTACTAATAATTTGATATTTTGATAGATTATTTTTTGTGTTTGAAACACCGACAACCATATTTTTTTTTTTATATTATCATTAATTATTCTAACCATATAATATCTTAAATTTTACCTGAAATCTAATGTGATGAATCAAATAATACCCATAAATTTATATGAATATATGATATATATTATAAAATTTTGATATTTTATCTGAAACTCGAAAATTTAACTCAAAAAGTAAACATGAAACTTAATGAATATCTATAATACCAAAACATATCTAAAATATACCTAATATATAAAACACAATCTTAGGATCCGACTCGAACTAAGACCCCTGAGTCTCAAAGAACTCGAACCGAGACTCACGAATCTCGAAAAATATCCAATAGATACTTTACCATGGACGAGACCCGAACCAAACCTATATTTGTGGTCGGTTTCAGTTGATTTTTTTTTTGATCCTGATAAAATTCTCATAGCTAATAGGAGGTTACGTATGAATGTATTTATAAAATCTCAAATAAACTAATTCATAAATTATATTATTTAAAACATATTACATGCTTGGATAATATAAAATTTGTAACATAATAGTGTACAGTCTCAAAATACTAATTTATATAAGATTATCTAATATTATGTGTGTTGTTATTGCATTCATATATGTTAGACATAATATAAAAAATTTATGTTTATACTCATCAAATTAGGTTTAAGAGTATAATAATCTAATTTATTAATAGTAAATTTATATCATTTATTTATTATTATATTATTTTTAATTCCCTAAATCTAATATAATTTAAAAATTAGAAAAATTGCATTTCTTAATTGATATTGAAAAATACAGAAAATAATTTCTAGCAAAACAATAAAAATTACTTAATGGATTCCTTAGATGCGTTAATCTTAACATCCTACAAAATAATAAGAGAATTATTGAAACTTAGACAATGAAGTCTAAAGCATGCGGAATTTTATTAATTTAGTAACATGAAGAGTTAGAGATGCCTATGCGGAATTATATAAACCACTCGGCACCATAGATGAGGTGTTATGATGTCGGTCATGACATGTGATTGAAGCAGATGTTTTGCAGCGGTGTTCGTGAAGGTCTCTAGTGAAAAACCACGAAATGTCCAAAGAGAATGATGATAAAAAGAGATTTCTTTCTAGGGGTTGATCTCCATTAATATGCAGCATAATGTCGGTAATGATGGCGGTGGAAGCCATTTACAAAGCTTTAAAGGAAGAAGTCGTATGATTTTGTGAATTCTTTTTTGTGTTCTTTTCGTTTCTAACTTATTTTTGAACTTTTTGACTTTTAAGAATTTATCACAAATTTTGGATCTTAGCTCTGATACCATGACAAATTGATGAGAGTAAAGAACACAAAAGTGTTTATGTGAAAAAAATATATTAGACTCTCATAAGAAATAGGTTACAAGATTCATATGATTATATAGATAATAGCGCAACTTAATTTCCTAAACTAATATAGAATAATATATCAGACATAAATTCCTATTCTTCTTGATCTTTCGAGACTCTTATAGACTCGTTTCAGTCTTCTAAATATTTCCTTAATTTCATGTTTTCAAGATCTTCTAGATCTTTCCTTATCTTTATGTTTTCAATAATCTCAATATGGTCAATATCCTCGATCTCCCAATAATATCAATCGAAGATGAGATCAAAATCTCCAATTTTTTTTTGATATGGGTTCTTCATCACCGTTGTCTTCAGTAGGATTTTTCCAAACACGTTTGAGTAATGGATGACACAACTCAGCTATTTCAACGGCGATCACTAGATCCTTGAAGTAGTGATATAACAAAGGCGTATGGCGTTCACTAGAAATGTTTGGCTGAAAAGTACACGAAGGACAAACTATGGTAAACTCTATGGGTTGATGATGATGATGCTAAGTCCTAGGTGATCTAATATCTAAGGATATTGAGATCAGATGAGGAGACAAACCTCAAGGGTGATCAAGTCGCCACACGGGAGTCACCTTTAGCCTTTTATGAGTTACAATAGAACCATTTAATGTCATTTGTCAGTCGTAGTGAATACCGTAACTGTAAATAGATGTTTCACATACAAAATATTATGTCTTTTTTAGGAGAGACGTACACATAAGGACATTTTTTCTCTTTTCTTTTCATGTAAGTAGAAAGATATTGTTATTAAGGAAGCAACCATAAAGTAATTAGGTTTGGGAGTCTTTGCAATTAATGGTTGTTTGTTGTTTTCGAGGTTAGAAGTATAGGTGTGTTTTATAAGAATTGGGTAGGTGGATACGTATTAGTGGATGTGCAAGGGCATGTGGTGGTGTTTTTGTTGTGGACGCAAAGCGGATGTGGATATGGATTGTTGGATATGAGGTTGTGTTGGAGTTATATTTGAGGACTTGGTGGATACGACATCGTGGATATCATTTTCTGAAGAATGTTTGATGATACATATTAACACGAGATATGTCTTGTATCCACAAAAACTCAGTCCACATAAATAAACCGCATATATAATAGTTATGGAAAAGATTACGTAAAAGGATACATTATGTGTTTCTTTTTTACCTAAAGACATTTTGGTGATGATTGTTTGAGTAGTTTTTAGTTTTAGTTTTTGGTTTTTAGTTTTTGATTTTAGTTTTTGGTTTTAGTTTTTGGTTTTCAATTTTTTAGATTTTGGTTTTTGATTTTCAGATTTTAGTTTTAGTTTTTAGATTTTAGATTATTCTCTATCTTCTTAGTTTTCTAAAAAACAATAGTAATTTATTTTAAAATAATAAAACAAAAATTTCAATAAAATATAATACAATTAAAATAAATCAAACCATTTGCATTTTTAAATCTACAAATGGTTAACACATAAAATTTTTTCATATTTGTCATTTTACTTCTTGATTACGATTTTTTATTTTAAATTATAAAAAGTTTCTAATAAATTTCTAAAGTTTAAATTTTATAATTAAATATATAAAATATCGTGCATGTTATTTAAGATTAATAAAAAAAATAATTGTATCTTTTAAAATTATTTTATTTTTCAAAAATATTTTACAAATTTTTTTAATAATATATAATTAATGAAAAAGTTACGAAAATAAAATTACAGAAATGATATATTTTAATCTTGAATGGCAACCTTTTATTTTTCAAATTTAATATATTACATTGTATTAATATATTATTTTATATTTTTATAACTTATAGTTATTTTTGATGTGTCTGGAAATTAATAAAATGATTCAATAATTATAACTATTGAATTTAATTATTTATCAAAGTTTATTTTATAGATATAAAACACAGATAAATTATTTAAAATTACCTTTTAAAGGAGTAATTAACCAAAAAGTCCATACTAACAATATAAATAATAAATAAAATTACTTAAACAAAAAGTTAGGAAATATATATAAATAAACTAATCGTACACTTTTTACAAAACCACCAAAAAACATGGATTTTGGTTTTTCTTTGAAATTTGGTCAAAATTTTCAAAAACCAGTTTCCCTATTTTATAGGAAAGTTTTTTTCTTAAAATCTTGATTGGTTGTAAAACAAGTTTTTTTTTGCAAAACTAGTTTTCCTAATTTTTAGGGAATCAAAGCTTGATTGTCTAGAAAATAGATTTTGAAGAAACTAAAACCAAAATCTAATTTAAAAACTGAAAACAATCAACCTCTTTATGTATTTGGAGATTCTGTGTGCATTTGTCTTTTTGAGACGAAAATGACCTTGACTTAGTTTGAAGAAAGCTTATAAAATTTATTCAAGAAATTTAGTTGGCATTGACATTAATGCCTAATTTATTAAGATTTGAGGTTGGTGTGAATTAATGTGGACTCTCAAAAAAAAATTAAGAAAAGGACAACGGTTTAGAGAAAAAGTTGGTGATAAAGATTACTGATGGTTGCCTAATGTAATATATTGTAATAAAAAGCTTGGAAAGTTGGTTTCGAAATCTCCTCCATAATTTTACAGCTTCTGGTATGTTTTCTATGGAATGTGAAGGTTGGGAAACTCAAAGTTCAGTGAAGATAGTAGTGTTCATGTAAATTGAAGTTATGTTGTTAGCTTCCACATAATTTTTTTTTAAACTTTGGTTTCTCCTATTTTGAAATTTTGTTGTTGCGATTCACTTGTTTTGTGATTTGATGTTTCATTGTGGTTACGTTTTTATGTAGATGGAGGGATTTTTTATGGACAAGGGATGTAGATGTTTGGGAGGTGTTAGTGTCCATAGGGATAGCGTCGTAGTGGGTAAGATGGTTAGGGACACCTGATTAGGTGAAAGCTCATTGTTGTGGAAGGGGATACACTGGTCAGAAACTATGTGTACTGGTGATGTGTGGACAAATGAATCATGGATGTGTGGGAAAAAAAAGACAAAATAGTAGTGTACGTGAAAGTTGTGAAAGAGCGAATTTTGGACAAGATAGTTGTGGACAAGAAAATTGTGTATAAACATTTGTTTTACAAAGAAGCAATGCAAATGACTTGTTTTCAAGTTTTCGTACAATCAAGTGGAAGCTCAAGTATGGAATGGTCGTGGACTTTGTGATCTTACAAACCATGTATGAAAGCATGTGAAAAACTGATTCAAGTATATCTTAAAACTTTCTTATCAACTATAAGACTTATGAATGGATGGGTCATCAATAGTGGTTTGTGGATGAATGACTCGTGGATAGATGGCTCGTGGACTGGGTAGAGAATATCCAATTGGTTTTCTCACTTCTTGGCGGTGAGCATGGCATTGACTCTAGAAGGCGATCGAAGTTGTGAACGGAGACTTGGGTAGTTAATTTGGTGGATCTATTGGTTTCTTGAATGATGTCTCAGATAGACGATTTGACTTAAGTAGATGATTCGGTGGAACAAATCAGTGAATGGTAAACTATCAGAGAAATATGATTACGAATGATGAAATAAAATAATAAAAAGATATATTTACAAAGATTCTCACAGCAAGCATGTTAGTGATTTTGGCCTCATTATTTCAAATTTTTGTTTTGCTTAACAAACCTTTAATAGTTTTAGTGGAAAAAGAGAGAAGGAGAAAGGGAAGATATTAAAGAGGTAATTATATTTAAAAAATTGGACCGACAGTGTTGAAGTGTAACAATAAAGCTCTTAAAGCTTAAGGGCAATAGAGATTTTATACAAGTAAAAAGTGTGTCTAGGATTGTAAGTGCTCAAACTGTAATTGGATTCTTAAAATGTGTCTCTGAAAGTAATTTTCTCATAAATTAGGGTTTGAATATTTGGGATCGTGGTGGATCTCTCTATTTACAAAGAGAGAAAATCTAATTAGTTCTTGGTTAAGATAAGAAAGTAACAAGAAAGATAAATTGGTGTTTAAAAGATATAATTGACAATGAACAACCCAATAGTGTATGACAAATGAGATGTGTTTCTTAATGATATTAGAAAGTTTAAATATGTCCATTGATGTAATTTTCTCATAGTTACGTCACATACATAATTAAATCTTATGCAAAAATTGATATACAAAAGAAATACAAATATGAGATTGTTGGACATGAGATTAATGGATGACAACTTCGTGGATAGCCCATTTGTGGACAAGAAAACTGATGGACATGAGAAGAACGGACGACATGTGAATCGAATGATTCCGATTTGGCTTCACTATCAGTTTAAAAAGATAATCAAAATTTTATTTATTTATTAAATTTTTGTATATCAATTTGAAACGAAAAATACAAGAGAAAAAAAAAAGAAATTTATATATGAAATTTACATAGTTCGATTAGAAACAAACTTTTGACATAATTGTCCGTAAAGATCTGAAATCTCTCAACTAAGGTTTCTTTCAAAATAACTTCCCTCAGCTTTGAAGGCAGGTCAGATATTTGTGAACTCATTGTGTGTGGTTTATAATAGTGGTGGGTTGTCTCGGATCTATCGCCATAAGTGAATAAAAAAATAAAAAGTTTCATTCTCTTTGGATTTTGTTTTGGACGAGACCAATGTTTCCATGACTTTAGATCAAAAAATAAAATGGCGAAAGATAAAGATAAAAATGCGGCAATAAAAATTAGTGATTTAGGATTATAATATTTTTTGCAGTTTTAGTGAAAAAGAAAATTCAAAAAGATGGAAAAAGAGAGACGATAAGGTGAGGCAAATTTAATTTTAGGGAATTATGAAATGAAAAATGTGAAAGTTAAATGAATTAATTTTAGAGAATTTAAAGATAATGTTGACACATGTTACGAAAAGCATTTTCTTTAGTTGAAAGACAATTTAGATAAATGAGCATAAGAAAATGTTCTCTTGACTCAATGTGTCTTTATGTGTAATTGGTATTTCATAATGTGTTATTAAAGGTAAATTTTTCTTTTTAGTCTACATTGTAAGACTATGTCCAATGGGAGATAGTTATGACCAATACAAAAATTAAACAAATTCAGAAAATATGAGAGAAAGAAATGTATACCTCAGTTAAGGAACTTTGAGGACTCCCCCAGAATCCTAAATTTGAACCCTAATCTGGACGATTCTCGCAATAACAACTCAATAAAATTGGGATTTCCAGCTTGACGTCAAATGCCCATTTCTTCACGGGGAACTTAAAGAATATGTGTATGTTAATCAATAAGAATGTTATGAACCAAATGATTGTGGATGCAATAACCAATAGATTGGGCATAACCAGATCCGACCAAGGATTGGGCCGGACCGACCCGAAAGGAATCTCACCCGACCAAAAGGAATATACCATCGGCCAAAAGGATAAGGATCAACCATGTTTTCTTTTTCCTTGTGGGATCTAGTTTTTCTTTTCCATGTCTATCTAGGAATATGTTATATTACCATTTATCTATTGTAAACTCCCTATATATAAAGGGCACCATTCGATGATTAATAAGAATACAGACAAGTTCCCCCATTACTTTCTTAACACGTTATCAACACGATACGTCTCTAAAACCCTAAGCTAAATACTCGATACTCATAAACCCAAAAGCAGCCGTCAAGAACCCTAACCCTAAAACCCATTGATTCAATCTCACCTAAAGCTTTACACATCTTGTTCGATCTATCTCTCTCAATCGAACCATCCGCGTAAAGCCTTACCCGCGATACACGAACCACACGGGACAGAACCTTACCCGCGTAAGGACTCGATCCGCGATAAGCCTCACACGCACCTGCGATACACCCGGAGGTTACCCGCGTACGTACCAGACGATCCGCGAACAACGAACGAACACCCGAACCAGAACCAGCACCCGATAAGCATCAATCCAGCACCTGATAGAGGTTCCCAGCAGCTGATACTCAACCGCAACGTTCCAGCACCCGAACCAGCACCCGATAGCATCCAGGACACCCGATCAACCCGCAACACATCCTACGAACCGCGACAGCCCTATCGGTGGTCCGTTCAACCCGTCTAGACCTAAAGGTAACTCGATCAAACCCTAATTCATAAATTGATCGATAGAACTTTGCTAGGTTGCTGGATAGTTTAGGGAACCTCATCCTGATCATCTAGGGTACACATCCGTTGTTTGAATTCATTGATTGATTGAGTAGTCTGATTGCAAATCACATAGAAACCTGGTTATAGGTTGTTAATCAATGAAACCCTAATTTTAAATTGAATTAAGATTGATAGGATTGTTTTGAACCCTAAACCTAATTCGATTTTCATAAACCCTAATTTTAAATTGAATTGGATTGATTGCTTGATTGCTTGCTTGTTTTGATTGATAACCTAGAATCCAATTGCTAGGATTGTTAAAACAAAACTCCACAACTGTTTTTAAAATTGAAACCGACCACATGGTCATAAAACATAAACCATCTAGGTTGCTAGATTGAATCGATCATATAGGTTGCATTGCATAATAATCATACTGGCCGTATGGCAATGCATAATCATAAAACCGGTTATTGTTCATTGTTCATCATTGACTTGATTGCAATTGAACTTAGAAACCCTAATGATAAGATTTATAAAACCTGAAATCTAAAACACATAATTATATGGTTTCAAATGTCGAAACTCAATAACTTGGAATATGCGGCCCTTAATCTATCTGGAGATAATTACCTCCAATGGGCGCTTGACACCAAGATCATCTTGAAATCAAAAGGACTCGGTGAAAGTATTGTGGACGATAATAACGTCAGTGAAAATGATAGATTCCGAGCCATCCTTATTATAAGGCATCACTTGGCCGATGGACTCAAGGATCAATACTTGACAGTCGAAAATCCTCTCGAACTCTGGACAGAGTTTAAAAGCAGATATGATCACCAAAGATCGGTGATCTTACCCAGAGCTCGTTATGATTAGACACACCTCAGAATCCAAGACTATAAGTCTGTGGATGAGTACAATTCCGCACTGTTCAAGATCGTTTCAAAGATGAAACTGTGTGGGGAAACGGTTACGGAAAAGGATATGTTAGAGAAAACATTGTCCACGTTCCACACAAGCAATGTGTTGCTCCAACAACAGTATAGAGAAAAGGGCTTCACCACTTATGCTAATCTAATATCATGCTTGCTTCTTGTAGAGCAAAACAATGATCTCCTAATGAGGAACAGTGAAATGAGACCTCCAAGATCCACACCATTAACTGAGGCACATGAGACTAATACTGATAGCGAGGCGAACCACGTCCATTCAAAATCACACGGTCGAGGCCGCAGGTGGACAGGACGTGGCCGCGGTCGAGGTAACTACGGGCGTGGTGGTTGAAGCAGCCCGTATGGTCGAGATAGTGGCCGCGATAGAGTCTAGAACAACTCGTATGGTCGAGGAAATGGACGAGGCCGAGGGAATAATATCAAACCCTCTGGACCGACCAAATCAGTATGCCATAGGTGTGGAATATCAAATCATTGGGCAAAGACATGCAGGACTCCCAAACACTTATGTGATCTATATCAAGAGAATCTAAAGGGAAAGAATCCAGAGGCCCACATGATAGTCCAAGATGATGAAAACGATTTCGATCATGAAAAAGATGATTCATTAGAATATGAGACTTCTGATTGTCTCAAAGATGATAAAGATGATAATTAAAATCGACATCTGTAATCCTTAAATGTTTTTAATAAAACTTGTTTTGGTGTTTGACATTTCCATGAATCATTTCTAAATTTCATTTTTCATGATTGTCATTTCTGTGCTTGTTGATTGAATGTCTTATGAATGAAGTATCTAAACAAACGTCCTATTAACCTTGTTTTAGAAATGGCCAATAACAAGGATGTGATCATAGTGGACATTGGATCGAGCCACACGATCCTAAGAGATAAAAGATACTTCATAAACTTAACGCTTAAAAGAGCAAACATTTCCACAATTGCGGGTATGTCTAGCCTTATTGAAGGCCACGGGCAAGCATACATTCTATTGCCCATGGGTACGCATCTCGAAATATCAGATGCTCTATATTCACCCAGTTCTAAAATAAGTTTATTAAGCTTCAAAGACATTCGTATGAATGGTTATCACATTGAAACAAAGGGCGAAGGAAATAAAGAATTTCTTCCGATAATAGAAATCGGCCAAGGACATAAGAAGGTCTTAGAAACCATACCCGCACTATCTACTGGACTATATCAAGCTCAAGTCAGTATGATAGAGGCAATGCTATCTTTAATAAAACAGCCATCAATAGCTTCAGTTTATGGCATGACCGGTTTGGCAATCCCGGATCTAATATGATGCGTAAGCTGATAGCTAACACCAGAGGCCATTCATTGAAAGAAAAACGAATCATTCCCAAGCACCTATCATGTGCATCGTGTTCACAAGGGAATTTGTTCGTTAGGCCATCACCTGTTAAGGTGAAATGGAAACTATAAACTTTTTGGAGAGAATTCATGGCGATATATGCGGACCAATAAACCCACCGTGTGGGATCTTTCGATATTTTATGGTCCTTATAGATGCATCGACCATATGGTCACACGTATGCTTGCTATCGACCCGTAACTTGGCATTAGCCAGATTGCTCGCTCAAACTATAAGATTACGAGCTCATTTCACAGATTTTCCTTTGAAGACGATACATCTTGATAATGCTGGTGAATTTACATCTCAAGCGTTTAATGATTACTGTATGTCCATGGGGGTGACAGTGGAACATTCCGTGGCACATGTACATACACAGAACGGCTTAGCTGAATCATTTATAAAACGCATTCAGCTGATAGCCCGACCATTACTCATGAGGTCGAGGTTGCCGGTTACAGCATGGGGACATGCGGTCCTCCATGCGGCCGAGCTAAAACGCTCTGTCCATCAAGTGACCATAAATATTCCCCATCGCAATTACTAACGGGTCAAGAGCCAGACATATCCCATCTTAGAACTTTTGGCTGTTCTGTTTATGTTCCAATTGCTCCACCACAGAGAACAAAGATGGGACCTCAGAGAAGGATGGGGATATACGTTGGATTTGAATCTCCCACAATTATAAAATACCTTGAGCCAACTACGGGCGATTTATTTAAGGCCAGGTATGCGGATTGTCATTTTAATGAATTCGAACTTCCAACGTTAGGGGGAGATCTAAAGCTGGTCAAAGAAATCAAAGAGATTTCATGGAATCAAACATCCGTAATATGGCAAGATCCTCGGACTCAAGTGTGCGATCTTGAGGTCCAGAAAATCATTCATTTGCAAAAGCTACCTAATCAATTGTCAGATTCCTTAATTGACCCAAACAGAGTAACTAAGTCACATATACCAGCTATAAATGCACCTATTAAATTAGATGTCCAAATGGGACACAGTCAAGTTGCTACTGAATCTACAGCACGTCTCAAATGTGGTAGACATGTTGGTTCCAAAGATAAACAACCTCGGAAAAAGAAAGGTGCAACCGAGAGTGGAACCCGACCAGACATAGCCGGCCTTACCCGGGGCTTGGCCAAACCCGACCAACCGTCCTCAGACGTGGTCGATGAACCGACCGACCGACTACGGTCGATGGTCCGGATAAAGCCATGGTCGATGGTCCGTCCGTACCGTCCAATGATGCTCGGGACGCCTTACATCATGGTACTGATTATCATGAGAACAATGAGATATCTATAAACTATCTAATGTCTGGGAAGAAATGGAATAGAAATGATGCCGACATCAGTGATATATTTGCATATCAAGTAGCACTTGAACTGATGAAAAATGAGGATCTAGAACCCACGTCAATATATGCATGCATGCAAAGATCAGATTGGCTAAAGTGGAAAAAGACCATAAACGTGGAGTTAAATTCTTTAAAGAAAAGAGGTGTATTCGGTCCACTTATCCGAACACCATTAGATGTCAAACCAGTTGGGTACAAATGGGTATTTGTGAGAAAGAGAAATGAAAATGGCGAGGTTGTGAGATACAAAGCACGACTCGTAGCACAAGGATTCACGCAAAGACCAGGAATCGATTATGAGGAAACTTATTCCCCTGTGGTGGATGCAACTACTTTTAGATTCCTAATCAGTCTGGCTATAAGAGAAAACTTGAATTTACGGTTAATGGATGTTGTAATCGCATATCTATATGGACCACTGGATAATGACATCTACATGAGGATCCCAGAGGGTATAGAAATGAAAGATAAGAAAGGATCTCGAGATCATCACTGCATCAAACTAAACAAATCACTGTATGGACTTAAGCAATCCGGCCGGATGTGGTACAATCGTTTAAGCGAATACCTAGTGAAAGAAGGATACAAAAATGATCCTATCAGTCCATGCATCTTCATAAAGAAGTTTGATTCTAAGGGCTTTGTGATTATAGCAGTGTATGTGGACGATTTAAATATCGTTGGAACCTCTGGTGAGATCACCCAAACAGTCGAATATCTCAAGAAAGAATTCGAGATGAAAGACCTAGGCAAAACTAAATTCTGTTTGGGATTACAACTTGAGTATAAGAATGATGGAATCCTTGTGCATCAAATGGCATATACTGAAAAGATACTCAAGAGATTTAATATGGACGAGGCTCACCCATTGACAAGCCCGATGGTTGTGAGGTCACTCGGTCCAGACACGGACCCATTTCGTCCAAAGATGGACGGTGAGGAAGTTCTTGGTCCCGAAGTGCCATATCTCAGTGCCATTGGTGCCTTGATGTATTTGGCAACCCATACACGGCCGGATATATCCTTTGTTGTAAACCTCTTGTACAGGTTCAGTTCCAATCCGACCAAAAGGCACTGGGACGGGATTAAACACCTTCTGCGATATTTAAAAGGGACTAAAGATTTAGGTTTGTTTTACACTAACCATAAAAAAGAGTCTTTAGTTGGTTTTGCTGATGCAGGTTATCTATCAGATCCACACAATGTCAGGTCGCAGACGGGCTATGTTTTTACACATGGTGGAACGGCAATATCATGGCGATCTATGAAGCAGACCATCTCGGCCACTTCTTCCAACCATGCCGAGATTTTGGCCATCCATGAGGCAAGCCGTGAATGTGTTTGGTTGAGATCAATGACCCAACACATCCGTGATGACTGTCAGATGACTGAAGACAAAGAACCAACCATAATGTATGAAGACAATGCAGCTTGCATTGCTCAGTTCAGAGATGGTTATATCAAAGGGGGCCGGACAAAGCACATCCTACCCAAGTTCTTCTTCACCCACGAGTTGCAAAAAGCTAAGGAGGTCGATGTTGTTCAAGTACGTTCAAGTGACAATTCAGCCGACCTATTCACTAAAGCACTGCCGACATCTACACTAAGGAAACTCATTCATCAGATCGGAATGAGGAGACTGAGAGATCTATAGTGGTGCATTCATCAGGGGGAGTAATACGGTTGTACTTTTTTTCCTGTCTATGGCTTCCCTTTTACAACATTGGGTTTTGGGTTTACCATAAAGAGGTTTTAACGAGGCAACATACCAAACATATTATGAGCTCTATATGGTTATAACATCCAAGGGGGAATGTTATGAACCAAATGATTGTGGATGCAATAACCAATAGATTGGGCATAACCAGATCCGACCAAGGATTGGGCCGGACCGACCCGAAAGGAATCTCACCCGACCAAAAGGAATATACCATCGGCCAAAAAGATAAGAATCAACCATGTTTTCCTTTTGCTTGTGGGATCTAGTTTTCTTTTTCCATGTCTATCTAGGAATATATTATATTACCATTTATCTATTGCAAACTCCCTATATATAAAATGCACCATTCGATAATTAATAAGAATACAAACAAGTTCCCCCATTACTTTCTTAACAAAAAAAAGTTTATCAAAAAAAGAAGAGGAAAAGAAAATTTATAAGCTGAAGAAGGCATTGTAAGGTCTTAAACGGATGCCACGGACCTGGTACAGCAGAATTGAAGCTTATTTTATGAGAGAAGGGTTCGAAAGATTCTCAAGCAAGCATGCTATATTTACACAGACAAAGGAAGGTGAATTGATCACTGTCAGTCTTTATGTTGATGATTTAATTTACAATGGCAATGACAGAAGCATGTGTGACGAGTTCAAGAGTTCGATAATGCTAGAGTTTGAGATGTCTGACTTGGGGAAAATGAAATACTTTCTTGACATCGGGTCAAACAAAGTGAAGACATGATTTTCATATGTCAAAGAAGGTATGCAAGAGAAGTTTTGGCACAGTTTGGTAGGGATGAAAGCAACTCAGTGAGAACCCAATTGTGCCTGGAACCAAGTTGCACAACGATGAAGATGGTCAAAAAATTGATGAAACCATGTTCGAACAAGTCGTTGGCAGTCTCATGTACCTTACGGTAACTAGGCCTCACTTGATGTATGGAGGACTCCCCCAGAACCCTAATCACACAAATATAAATGGTCTAATATTTATCAACATGTTAAATTTAATTAAATAGGTAAATTACATAAAAATACTACTATTATTTTGGTAAAAGTACCATTTGAGATAATTTACAATGGGTTGCTCTAGGGAAAAAAACTGCTACATCACAACAAAGTTGACCGAATTGAAAAGTTCCACCACTGGCAGCTCTAAAATAATTGTCACATCCTATATTGAAAACAAATGAGAGCTCACATAAATTCCATCATCTTTATAGTGGCCTCCCAAGAAGCTCAGTCTCTTAAAAGCCTCAAGACCCTTTCAAAACTCTTGAATTGGTCTATCAATCTCGAAAATCCACAGATGACAAGCAAACAAAGGGTGGGGTGACAGAAGTAAATTAAGAGCTTGAACCCTTTTTATCTCTTGCACAAAATGGAAGAAACAGAGTTTAGACAACAACTGCAACGATGAAAACCAGTCCAACAATTGACAAGGGTAGAAGATTACACCGAGTTAGTAATGACTTATGGCAGCGAGAGATATTAGTAAACAAAGAAAAGCTAGTAATGACTTATGGCAGAGAGAGATATTAGTAAATCAACAGTTAGATAATAATATACGAGGCATTTCCAGGATCAAAAAGCAGTGAAAAGAGCAAGATGATCAGGATATACCACGAAATTAATATAGCGTCACAAGCCATTATACCTGAAGGAATTGTCTTATCCCTCAGAATTGGTAATGGACGCCAAAACAACACTAAAAACAATTTCAATATGCTCAGTGGAAGGAGAAGTCGTTTATTTAGGAAAGCTCACGGCAAAAACAAACCCTTTACAGAATCTGTAATTGTCCACTGCTCTTCTTACACTCTTCGTGCTTTCATCTCATCATAGCATCAAAAACATATTATAATGCAACCAAAAATAATACAAAATTGGTTAACATAAAAGAGCTTCAGTGTGTGTAACAAATTCAGATCATTGATAATAAAAACCTCACTGAAATCCGCTAAGATAATTGTTTTTATCATCATAAGCTCATTTTCTGTAATCCATAGCCCACATCAATCCAAAAGAAAAACCAAATTAATGAAAATAATTAACAAAAGGTGTGAAAGGTAATACTCAGACAGCCAAGGGTTACTCTTCAACTTCTGGGTGAAGTGCCCAGATCTGAAACTCTAGTCCACAACATTATTCTATCATCACCATATACCCTTCCACACAAGAAACAAAAGAAACTCTTCCGACAAAACCCTTAACAAACAAATAACAATAAAGATCCGTAAAGACAAGACAGATGAGAAAGATACTACGGTTTGCAGAAGAAGAAAAGTATATAAATATACACAACACACGGCGATTAGGGTTTTCCTCGGCTGCTGTACTCTATTATGGGCTTTACTTGGCACAATTATATGGGCCAACCTTCCGTGACCTAACAAACAACTTAATTATTACTGTATTAAACACACACATTAACCGATCAACAAAAACATTTCTTATCGTACCTCTGACCGACAGATAACCGATAACATTTATCTATGATATACTGACATGGAAAAAACTACGTCATTTCAATCAATGCAAAAATACACAATTATCAAAGATCAAATTCAAGTCTCTTATAAGTAAATAATACTTTATTAACTAAATCTCATTTATATATGCAAAGGAAAACAATATTACCTTTAAAATTAGCGATTATTTTCTTAATTTTTTTATCAACACCAAAAAAGTCAAACAACAAAAAAGATCTCAAATCTCAAATCTATTCTATTAAAATAGAAGTCACAACTTCTTTTCATGTGTGATATTTCATTTTGGAATATCTACTAGAAAGTTATCACATTTAATTTATCAATTAATGTTAATATTATAAACACATTAATCTATCATCGTGGCTACATATTGTAAAATTAAAAAAAAAAATCCTAAAATCGTGGTCTATCATTAATGATTCCTAAAATCATGGTCAAAAATCTATGAATCTATAATGTTATACGAAAATTTAGAAAGATATATTGTTTCCTATAATTATGCTTCAACGCTACAGCTTTTTAAATTAAAGTCAACCTTAATAATTTTTCATACAATAAAATTAAAAACATCTCCATATATAAAAGATATTCCTAAGATTGTGGTTCAAGGAATATCTGTTAAAATTCTCTTATTTCCTTAATTTACGACCTAACTTGAAAGCTAGGATCTTCGAATTATCGACTATAAATGTACATTGCTTCTCATTCTCATTCACACCACAAAATTTATGAAAAAAAATGTCTACCAATAAAAGTGTAACTCTACTTAACAAAGTTAAGCCTTACAAAGATGGCTGGTGTATTTAAGTTAAGTTGCTTCATTCATGTAAGCAAAACACCAGTTATGGTGGGGATTCTTTGGAATTGATCTTAGCAGGTGAAACTCTAAGCTACATTAAATTTTAAATAAATTAAGTATCTATGTAACAAATGATTTAGATCATACTAATTTAGTTGTTTTATTTTTGATACAGTGTGTTAAGATCCTATGTTCTTGCAAAAAACACTGCAAGTGTTAAAGTGTTACAAGTTTTATAACTAAACATAATATAAATAAATTTGTCTCTGTATAAAACTAAAAACATAGCAAATCCAAAAATATGAAATTGTGCTTTCATTTGAGTAGATGTATTAATATACACAAACTACCTAAGTAGTATTTATAAACAAATACGTTTAAAAAAAGTTGTAAACGATACCAAATAAAAATGAATTATTTAACATACCATTTTAGTTATTTGAATATTTTATATTGATATATCAACAAATACAATTTGTCTATATTATTCAAAGACATAAACAACCATAATTTTATACACCGAAAATATTTGAGATGTACACCCGCGCGGTTGCGCGGGTCAAAGTCTAGTAAAATGTTATTTTATAAACAAAAATAATTTATTTTTATATATTATATATTTAAATATTTATTTTATAATATTATGTTAAACATTTATATTTATCTTTTGAATTACTTATTACAGTTAAAATGTGTTACATTCTTGGATTTATTATTCAGTAGAGAAAATATTGATTTTAGTATTGAATATTTTAATATTATAATATAATTTGTTTAAATTTTTTATCTTTTGTCCTTAGTAATCTGATCATTTTCTATTTTTCTAATAATATATGTGTATCTAATTTTTTTTCTCATTTTAAAAAACATAGTAATAAATTAAACTTTATCAAATGCTTGATAAATGTTATATCAAATAAGTCCATTTAGTATAATGATAACTTGTTGAAATTAGTATTAGAAATCTACTTATTAGAAATAAGTATTAGAAATCTAGTTATAGTATTTTGTCTTTTGTAAGTGAAAATTAGTTTTCAACCAGTTGTTATTGCTTGTATTGCTAGTGCGTTGAACCCGGGTTCAATCCGTGGTAAGTGTTTCTTTTCTTTCTTTTTTTTTCTGATTCAAAACGACGTGGTTTAGGTTAGAATAAGCTGATTCATCCACAAACCGGTGTACCTCAGCATGTTACTGATACGTTGTCGGTCATAGGTATTTAAAAACCTTTTATTCTAAGTTCAAGTATTAAATTCAGATTTTCTACTTGTTTAGGTATTATATCGCACATGCAAATAATTTAGGTATCAATTAGACGATATAACCGTAGTTCGGGTACTTGTAGGCCATTTTTCCACAAAAAGATCCAAAGCTTTTTTGTTTATTTCTTTTGACGATGGAGCTTGTGTTCATACCGTCGCCCAGAACCGGTCATCTCATGCCAATGTTCAGTTAGCGAAGCAACTAGTTAACATAGATGAACGTCTTTCCGTCACCGTCATCATTGTCCCATGATCTTCTGGTGGCGTCGCCGGTGATTTCGCCCAAATCTCTTCCCTCTTCACTCCGTCTCTGTTGGAAACGTGGTTGTTGGAATAAGTCTTTGTGTTAGAATGTGTCTTATGTCTCTCAGTCAAATAAGATCGAGATTTTAGGAATTTGTTCAGCAAAGTTGTTTCCGGTATTGTAGCTGTGTTAGTTGATTTGTTAGACGTTTTAAGGCTATTTATAGCGATTTTCAGAATAAAGTATTCTTTTCAGCTCATATGTGATATCAAGTATTAAGGTTCTACATTTGGTATCAGAGCAAAACAAGAGGGTGAATTGGTGTGAGAGAAAGAGAGAGACAATATGGCGAACTCAGAGAAATTTGAGCAACCAGCCATTCCTAAGTTTGATGGGCACAATGATTTTTGGTCAGTGACAATGGAGAACTTTCTCAGGAGCAGATAAATGTGGAATTTGGTGGATGAAGGGATTCCCATGATGCTAGTTGGGACGACATCAGCTAGTGAAACGCAGAGGAAAAATGTTGAAGAAGCCAAGCTGAAGGATCTCAAGGTGAAGAACTTTCTCTTCCAAGCCATTGGTAGATAAATTTTGGAGACTGTTCTTGATAAGAGTACATCCAAAGCAATCTGGGATTCAATGAGGAAGAAGTACCAGGGTTATGAGTTTGAGCTCTTGATATGAAGGAAGGAGAGAAAGTAGATAGTTTCTTGGCAAAACTCTCACTGTGGTGAATAAGATGAAAACAAATGGAGAAATGATGGAGCAGAGCAAAATCGTGAGAAAAGTGCTCAGATCACTTACGACCAAGTTCAACTACATTGTTTGCTCAAATGAAGAATATAATTACCTAAGCACAATGAGCATAGATGAGTTACATGGGATTTTATTGGTTCACGAACGAAGAATGCTTGGACCACAAGAATAATAACAAACTTAAGGTATCACAAGATGTAACTGCGATCAGAAGACGAAGCCGAGGAGGTTACATAGGAATTCATGGCAGGGGACGAGGAAGAATTTTCCCAAACAAAGCTTTTATTGAATGTTTCAAATGTCATAATTTGGGACATTTACAATATGAATGTCTAGAATGGGAGAAGAAAGCAAAATATGCAGAGCTTGAGGAAGAAGAAGAAGAGTTGTTGTTAATGGCTTATGTGAAACTAAATGAGGTAAACGGAGAAGACGTGTGGTTTCTCGATTCTGGGTGCAGCAATCATATGACAGGCAACAAAGAGTGGTTCTGAAACATGGAAGAAAATTTCAACAGAACCGTAAAGCTTGGGAATGACATGGGAATGTCTGTTGTAGCAAAAGGAAACATACGAGTACAAGTAGGCGGCATCACTCAAGTAATATCTGATGTTTATTATGTGTATGAGCTCAGAAACAACCTACTAAGCATGGGCCAATTTCAAGAGAAGTGTTTAGCCATTCTAATTCAGAATGGAACTTGTAAAGTGTTCCATCCCAACATGAGTTGAAAAGCGGTATATCCTAAGTTTTATTGATGATTTTACTCGTAAAACTTATATTTACTACTTACATGAAAAGTCAGAAGTTGAGAAGGAGATAGGAACATTAATCACTTGCTTGTGAACAGATCGTGGAGGTGAGTTCAATTTCAATGAATTTGGAGAATTCTGCAAGTCTCAAAGCATCAACAGACAGCTAACCACAGCCTATACCCCTCAACAAAACGGCGTTGCAGAGAGGAAGAATATGACAATCATGAATGCAGTTTGAACAATCTTGAATGAAAGAAAGGTTCCAAAGGCATTCTGGTCAGAGGCATCAAGATGGACTTTGCACGTTCAGAATATAAGTCCAACCTCATCTCTTGCAAGCATGGCTCCTGAAGAAACATGAAGTAGTGAGAAAGCAGCTATGAGTTATTTTCAAATTTTTGGATTCTTGGGTCACATTCATATCCCTGACCAGGAAAGAAGAAAGTTGTACAACAAAAGCAAAAAGTGTGTCTTGTTGGGAGTTAGCGATGATTCCAAGGCATGGAGGCTTTATGATCTAGTCTCCAAAAAGATTTTGATCAGGAAAGATGTTTTCGAAGAAAAAAAGGGTGGAGTTGGGGCTTAGAATGATAATATGGAGATGATAAACTGGAATGGGAAGAGGAAGGTGATGAAGTGAATACAGATGAAGAAGCAAATTCAAAAACTCACACACTCACAACACAGCTCTAGGGAGGGCGGTTCAAGAGAGGAAAACACCTGTTTGGATGGATGACTATGAGATACGAGAAAACTTAGATGGTAACGCCTTAATGATGATGATGGAGATGGTAGCAGAGAATGATCCAATCAGATTTGAGGAATCAGCAAGACAAAACATTTGGAGGAATGCGATGCATAGTGAAATTGCTTCAATCTAGAAGAATCATACTTGGGAGCTTACGAAACTTCCTAAAGGTTTCAAATAAATTGTAGTAAAGTGGGTATACAAGACAAAAGTGAATGAAGATGGTGAGATTGAGAAGCATAAAGCTCGCTTAGTAGCAAATGGGCTATGCTCAAAGCTATGGTATTGATAATACTGAAGTCTTTTCCCCTGTTGCTCGTGTCAACA
This sequence comes from Moricandia moricandioides, assembly GCA_905132885.1. NCBI lineage: Eukaryota > Viridiplantae > Streptophyta > Magnoliopsida > Brassicales > Brassicaceae > Moricandia > Moricandia moricandioides. The sequence continues at coordinate 118,482 of CAJHQQ010000262.1, forward strand.
CAGTCTGGACGATTTTCGCAATAGCAGCTCAATCAAATTGGAGGTTTTCCAGCTTGACGTCAAAAGCACATTTCTTCACGGAGAACTTAAAAATATGTGTATGTCAATCAAACAGAAGGGTTTATCAAAGAAGGGGAGTAAGAGAAAGTCTATAAGCTGAGGAAGGCATTGTAAGGTCTCAAACAGACGCCACAGGCCTGGTACAGCAGAATTAAAGCTTATTTTATGAGGGAATTCGAAATATGCTAAAGCGAGCATACTCTGTTTACTCAGACAAGGGGAGGTAAATTGATCATTGTCAGTCTCTGTATCTTCTCACACTATCTGAGAAGTGGGTAATCAATGATAACTGAGGAACGTCCTTGGTCCTTAATTTACACTGGCAATGACAGAAGTATGTGTGACGAGTTCAAGAGTTTGATGATGCTAGAGTTTGAGATGTCTGACTTGGAGAAAAAGAAACTTTCGAAAGATGAAGGGTGTTTTGGTAAATACTGTTGCTGACCTGGAACCTCATGCTTTGAAAGTTTTATCACTTGATGATGATCTTCCCCGAGCTTATCCTGTAGGACCAGTGTTGCATCTCCAAAACGAATCTCGCGATGACGACGGGAATGAGTCGGAGATTTTGGGGTGGCTCAACGAGCAACCGGCGAAATCCGTAGTGTTCCTCTGTTTTGGTAGCTTGGGAGAAATCACCATCGCCTTAGATCAAAGCTGTCACCGGTTTCTCTGGTTACTCCATCGGGCATTGCTAAATATAGTGACGGAGGGTCCTGGAGATTACACAAATCTGGAGGAGGTTCTCCCGGAGAGATTCCTAGATAGGACGTTGGATAGAAGGAAGGTGATCGGGTGGGCTCCGCAAGTGGCGGTGCTAGCGAAGATGGCGATTAGTGGATTTGTTACTAACTGTGATGGAACTCGATGCTTGAGGCCGCTCTACGCGGAGCAGAAGGTGAATGCGTTCGAGATGGTGGAGGAGCTTGGATTGGCGGTGGGGATACAAAGGTTCATTAGGGGAGATTTGTTGGAGACGGTTACAGCGGAGGATATGAGAGAGCGATAAGGCGTGTGATGGAGCAAGATAGTGACGTTAGAAACAGAGTGGAGGAGATGGCTGATAAGTGCCACGTGACGTTAATGGAGGAAGGATCTTCGAAGACGACTTTAATTTTTTTTTTCAAGACGTGATCGAGAATGATGTGGTCTAGGCTCATTGGAGGGAAAGTTCAATGGAGATTGAGTTTTTGCATGTTCACTATGCGATGCGTTGCCTTAGTTTCCTTTGTGTTCTGTATGTTACATCGCGTGAATGCGGCCCCGTAAATGGTTTACATGTGTATCAAATGTAGTTTGAAACTTTGAATTTTAATAACATGTCATTCTAGCGGAGAGTGTAAAAAATGACAAGTTTCACCAAAATCAGTGTAATTTCTGTGTTAGGGTAAATTTGATATTTCATATGTTTTGGCTATTACAAATAAGTAATAACACTTTAATAGTGGTAACCTAAAACTATGATTGACTACCTAAGCATATTGCCAAAGCGTTATTCATAATTGGCGAAAACAAGGTGGCAACACACAAACATGAATTAATAAACCATGAGTACACACGATATAATAGAAGTTATAAACGCACCAAGTAAACCAACATAAAACACAAACCATATCACAGAAATGCAAAATCACAACAATCATTATAAATCAGACATATAGCTTTATTTAGATATCAACCACAAGTTTCCTCCATACACTGAGATGTTACTGATTGGGTTTGATTCTTGTTTAGATCAACACCGGAGGATTTAGGACGGCATAAGCAAGCAAGTCTTGCTCACATAGGAAAACAGGCATGTCTTGTTCGGGTAAGCCCACCCAAGCTTCTACATCTTCACCATCCTTTGAATCCATCAGAACCACGAACACCAAGTTATCGTAGACGGTATGTGAAGCAGGTCCCATCCAGACCGGATTACCCCATCCAAAATCAACTTCGTAGAAAGGCTTCTTACACCAGCTAGACATTGTGTATAAATCTATGTCTGGTTTATAGCACTCAGACATGAAATCTCCCATCACACTCAACAAGTTCTGACCAAGTGTGGTGGTGGTGATGGTAGTAGTATCATTATCATATTCATACCCTTGGAGATTTTCTTTGATCATCTCGCTGACTTCTTCTTTGGTCTTTCTAAAGTCAGCCACCATTTGGTCAATCTCTAACTCGCTCTCTGCCCCTTTCTTGAGAAAGAAACAAGATTGTAGGTTGCCAATGGAGTCTTGTGGCAAAACATTAGAGGGGATCCTAAGCCTCAAGTCCATCGCTTGAGTCATCACCGTTGACTTTGGAGATACGGAGTTAGACCGTGATGCGTTTGCAGCACATCTCCAAATAAGTGACATGATAGCTTCCACACGAGTAGGTACCGGGACGCTTTCGCTAGCGGCCTTGCGTTTAAGCTCAGCGATCTTGGAGGATTTGAAGACGAGTCTATTGGTTACACATTTTCCTTGAAGCTCGTAAAGGTCATCAATAGAAGGAGACTTGAAGGAGGCATGTGGAAGAGGGTATATAGTGGCTTCTGCAAAGTGAGGAGTACATGTTGTAGTCCCTTTTGCTGTAGCCGCCCAGCCTTGTACGAAGGTCAACAACGAGGCCGCGTCGCAGATCTGGTGAGAGATGCCAACAGTGACCGCGACTCCTGATCCTGACCCGAAGAAACTGACCTTGACTCTCAGCAACGGCCACGTCCCAGCAGATTCTCCCTGTTCGATCTCGGGCAGGAATGCTGCAAGAGAGTCTGTTCTGAGGTTTCTCAGGAAGTCTGAGAGAAGGAGATCGGTTCGTGCCTCAGTGAAGATGACTCCTTCGTCATTGCAGCATATGGAGATGCCTTCTTGTCGTCCAGCTAGAGGATAGAAACGTGACAGAGTATCGGACAGAGAGGTCTTCAGCCTTCGGGATATGATCTCCGGCGACTGTCCGGAGATGGATTTGTAGAAGAAGGTCGTTGCCACGTAAATGGCTGGACAGGTGAGATCCAACAAGGAAAGTTGGAGGCGTTCATGAGGTGCAGGTGAAGAAGGCTTGATCACTTCTCTTCCGGTCACTTCTAGCTTTACTTCCATTGTCTTCCTTTGATACCTCAAAGTCAAAATTTAAATGAAAAGATGAACAGAAAAAATAAGCGTGAGTAGAAGAAAATAGGGGGAGTTGTTGATGTCCTTCCTTACTCCATGCTATTCACGAGAATTATTTCAACTTTTTCAAACTTTTGGAAAATCTTGTTATTTTAGTTTTCCTGTGGTACTATATAAAACCAAATTAATAAATATCAATAATTATCAATACATAAAAATTCATTTTATAATATACCTTATGTTTCTGTTTATTTACTTTTAGTTTTAGTTGTATAGATTTTATAATTCAATTTTCACTTATTTTAATTTTTTTTTAAATATCTATTAGTGAACTGATTTTATTCCAAATCTTACAACTTAAGTAATAAGATATGATTAGGATATTATATATATATATATATGAAACTTTTTGGGAATTTTTTTTATTTATTGCAAAACTAATGATAATTATTTTATAAATTTAAACTATCGAACACTTCAAAATCCACAACTGTATACTCAAATTTTATCATAAATGTTTAAATGCATCAAGATTTTACTTTTCATATTCAAATAAAATTAATTTAGTTAAATAGATTTATATGGTAAATTAGATTTTTGCTAATCTTCATAAATATCATTTTACTTGTGCTGGAAATCTTATATTAAGAATAAGTTGGATTTTTAATATTCTGTATATCTTAATATTTAATGTAAACATAGAATAAATTTTAAAATTTATATAATAATCTTTATGTAATTTATTTTGACTATAGTATTTAAAATATTAAATCTCCAAATTTAATAGATAATATAAAGTTTTAAATATGGTCATTCTTAATTATTATCACAGTATTCATGATTTTTTTTGTTAATTAATCTACATGGTAAATTGTGTGTTAATGTTAAATTTAATAATAGATAATAAAAATATTAACCATATTTTATTTTAGTTATCATATTGTTAATATAAATATGGACATTCTAACAAACAATTAATATTAGAAAACAATTAATTCTAAAATCCTCGCACTATTAAATTCTTACTATCTTCATCTATCAAATCTAGGATTATTATAAAATTTATATAATAATCTTTATGTAATTTATTTTGACTATAGTATTTAAAATATTAAATCTCCAAATTTTAATAGATAATCTAAAGTTTGAAATATGGTCATTCTTAATTATTATCACAGTATTCATGATTATTTTTTTGTTAATTAATCTACATGGTAATTTTTTGCTTATGTTAAATTTAATAATAGATAATAAAAATATTAACAATATTTTATTTTATTTTATTTTATATATTATAATAAACCTCTATAATTTCATAATATTTTGAATATTTTATTATTTAGAGAAATTGCTAAGAATACCACATGTTACATACCACTTTTTCAAAAATATCTTCAATCAAAAATATATTAACATTTAGATTTAAATTTTAGTGATTATTGTTTAGGATTTAGTGTTAAAGGGGTGGGTTGAGTTTCTAAATATTTTATAAATATTTAAAAAATTAGTTTAGTCTATTTTCATCATAAATTTAGGGTATTTTTGAAAATAGTCATTCATTAATGGTAAATTTGTAAACTGGTATTAAACTTGTGGTAGGACTGAAATTTCGCCTATTATTTATTCTGAAAATATTTTTTTTAAGTTATGGAAATAAATTTATATAAACTAATTTCATTATATTAATAAAATTAATATAAAATTCTAAAGTTCATTAATAATATAAAATTTTAAATATGGGATTTTATTTTCATTTTGGTTGAAAATTAAAATTTATTATTACAAATAAATAATTTATGTTACTGTGATTAATATTATTAATGAACTTTTAAAATTACAATGTATCTTGTAATTTTTTAATTTCAATTTTTATCATTTTTTCTTCTTTTAGTGATTATAATTATATATCTCTTATTTTTAAATATATATATATATATATATAATTATGTATTAAATGATAATTTTAAATATACTTAAAATTAAGTGGTTTTAATTATATATATGATTTATTACTATCTTCATTTTTCAAATATATGTATAGAGATCACTATTAAGAGAGGTTTCCTCCCATAAGTTGAAAAAGAGAAATAGAAAACAACATGGTAGAGGTTTACGAATTCTGGACTATGATAGTTTCACTCGTAGTGGTAAAGCTATGTCATTGGATCTATAAGTGGAGGAATCCCACAAGTAATGGAAAACTTCCTCCAGGGTCGATGGGTTTCCCAATCATCGGAGAGACTTTGGAGTTCATGAAGCCTCATAACGCTTTTCAGTTGCCAACATTCTTGACGAAGAAAATCCTCAGGTTATTTATTTTATGTGACTAGTTGATTCTCTTGCATGCATTTTCATATACCTTTTTAATTCTTGTTTGTGGCAATAAACATATATACGTACTACTGTCTTCACTTCATTATTTAATTCATGTTATTAAACTTATGGTGACCTATTGGTTTCTCTTACCAAGTGTTTTCCTCTTCTTATTTTTATTTTCAAACAAAATATTAGATATGGACCAGTTTTTAGAACAAGCTTGTTTGGAAGCAGAGTTATTATATCGGCTGATATGGGACTGAACATGGAGATAGCAAAGACCAATCATGCTCCGGGTGTGCCAAAGAGCTTTACGCGAATTTTTGGGGAAAACAACTTGTTTGTAAAGAGTAACGAGTCTCATAAACATGTCCGCAGCGTAACAAAACAAATGTTAGGCTCACAAGGTTTGAAATTAAGAATGATGCAAGACATCGATCTGTTGACTCGCACACACATGGATGTAGGAGCTAAGAATGGTGGTCTTGACATCAAGGAAACAACAAGCAAGGTAATTAATTAAAAATAAAATGTCACCCCCTTCGCGCTGTACGTAAAAATTCACTACATACATTATTAAATGGATCATCTCATCAAATGTTACAGATCTTGATTGAATGTCTTTCCAAGAAAGTTATGGGCGACATGGAACCAAATGCGGAAAAAGAACTAACAGATTGTTGGAGATATTTTCCAAGGGGTTGGTTTCGATTCTCGTGGAACCTTCCTGGGAATGGTGTGTATCGTATGCTGAAGGTATGTGCAAGGCGTGCCTGAATACAAGCCAATCAAGCATAGGCTTGAGGTTTAAATTTTTTTATTATTATTAAAGGCTAATTTTGAACATAAATAATTAATTAGTTATGTTGGTTATATACTTATAAGAAGTAAATAAAGTTCGCAGTTCGATTCTTACTTATCACATTTTAAACTTTCATGGTTTTGCGGGGGCCAAATAAATAATTCGGCTTCTTGGTTTATATAACCTTACTAGTTCTATATAGTGAAAGCGAATTGAGGTGGTGGTGTTCTATGACAGGCAAGAAAGAAGATGATGAACTTACTAAAAGAGACAGTGTTGAAGAAGAGAGCACTACGTGAAGAGTTTGGGGAGTTTTTCAAGATCATAGAAGGAGAATCGGAAACGATGAGCATAGAGGAGGCAATCGAGTACATATTTATTTTCTTTGTGATTGCTAATGAATCTACACCTGGAGTCCTTGCGGCTACAGTAAAGCTCATATACGATAACCCTAAAGTCAAGCAGGAGTTACAGAGAGAGCATGCACGAATTGTCCAGGATAAGACTAAGAAGGACGAGGGAAGTCTAACATGGGAAGACTACAAATCAATGACTTTCACTCACATGGTATGTGCCAAAATAATATGTTATAATAACTTTACAAGGATACAAGAATCACATGCATATATAATCTAATATTTCTAGTATCATGTATTTGTGTTAGGTGATAAATGAGTCTTTGAGGATCTCAGGTACGGCGCCAACGATGCTTAGAATAGTTGAACATGATTTCTATGTTGGTGAATACACAATTCCATCTGGTTGGATATTCATGGGCTTTCCTAGTGTCCATTTTGATCCAGAAAAATACGAAAACCCTTTAGCATTTAATCCATGGCGCTGGGAGGTGATTTTCCTTTGTCCTTCATCCTTTTGTTCCTTATCCCATATCCACTTATCTATAAAATTTAATTTGAATTTTCAGGGAAAAGACTTGAGTGTGCTTCTCTCCAGGACTTACATGCCCTTTGGTGCTGGTTCTAGACTATGTGTAGGAGCTGAATTTGCTAAGCTACAAATGGCCATCTTTATCCATTATTTGTGTAGATACAGGTTCATTTTTATCATTCAGTGACTCATGATTCAAATCAATTTTGACTGTAGTTGAGCTTTTATTTACTGACATATATGTGTACATATGGTTGGAAGGTGGTCAATGAAGACAGATACTACGGTACTTCGAAGGTTAATACTTTTGTTTCCAAGTGGATCTGATCTTCAAATTTCTGAAGACACTGAAGTAGATAAATCTGCTGGTTATTAGAATGCCTATATTTCGTTGGAGGTCATTGGTTCAAAGCCCAAAATAAAGTCGTGTTGCAGATATATAGACCGATCTTGTAAGAGGCAGTGGTCACTAGGTTATATGTTTTATATCGAGTAATAAAGAGTACGCTGTAAGCTTTTGTATGAACGGAATGTCCTTCCAAAAGATATAGAACATATATATTACTATAACTAATATTAATATTTTAATTGTTTTTGTATTAAAAACTTAAAACATCTCCAGTTCTATTCATGGAGATCTCAATATATATATATAATATTATTATTAAATCGTGAGGTTATTAGAACTATGGAAAACTCAACCACGATTATCACGGATAAAATTCTCTAAATATCTACATATTAATATTTTTAAAAATTTAACTATGGAATTTCTTTAATATACGAAAATACTAAGTTGAAGATTTCTAAATCTATCCACTTCAGCAATTTAATTCAAACTAATCATATGTTGTCATCTCTACAATCTAATTCAATAAAATAAATCCACTATTGATAGTTTCTAGTGATCCAACTAATAGCTTTATGAGAAATTTTGTGCTTCGACTGAAGCCCCATATCTAGGCCTAAAAACCAACCCTACGTATCTAATCACCTTCTTCCTCTACAGCGTATACCATTGATTCATTGAACACTTCCTTTCCTTCACTGTAACCGCAATATTAATTTGTTTTTTACACTAAAGTTTCACTGATTATCAAGGAAGATTACATTGGTTGGATACTAAGCCTGCGAGTAACAAGAACTCCAAGAAACTAAAACAGAACATAAAGCAAACAACTAAAGAAAATTAGAAAGCAAAGTCTAAATCGAAATTACAACACCCAAGAAAGTGAAACCATTCGTAGGAAGGAGGATTGAATTGAGACACATTAACAACAAAACTTGATTGCTCCGGAGACACACCAGAAGCCACGAAGAAAAAAAAAGCGAAGAAACTATCCCAGGGTGATGAAGTGACACACAAGTTGACAATCAATCACTCACGACACGATGCAGATAAGAAACCAAGCCCGAACCATAAGATAAAACTAACCCAACAGAATCTATTCTGTTGCTAATGAAATCAAGGAAGAACATAATTAGGGATGTTGTCTTGAGCTCATTTCTAAAGGGTTAGCCCAGCCCGTATGTGATTTTATAACCCTAAGCCCTTATTTTTAAATCTGGGCTAAGAAAGGGCCGTCTAATTTTAAGTTAAGGTACCATTAAGGTTATTTTTTTTTGTATACGACGCCTACAGAGAACAAATGTCGTTCTGAATGGAGATCGAAGGTTTTGGGTTTGTTCTGAATCGAGATTGAATGCTCTAGGTTTGTTCTGAATCGAAATCGGAGGTTAGGGATTTGTTCTGAATCGAAATTAAAATTTGAAAATAAAAAAAAACTGATAAAAAAAATACATTTTCCATTTATATGATCATAACTTGAGTTTTAAAAAATATGTAAACTTTGATCAAATTTGATATATAAAGATGCAAAAAGTTATTGACTTGAAAAGAAAAATAGATGGGGTAACTCTGGTACCAGCCCTAACCCTTAATTAAAATAGGGTTAAAATATGGTTGTATTAATATAGGGCTGAGTTTACTATAAACTAAAGAGGGTTAGGCCATGACCCTCATTTTAACATCCCTAAACATAATCTTCAAGTAGGAATGTTGTCATGGGCTTGTATCCAAAGGGTTTGCCCAGCCCACACAACATTTAATAACCCTAAGCCCGTAACTTTAAAACAGGGCCAACTTAGGGCCGTCTAATTTTAGACTACAATATCATTAGGGTTAATTTTTTTTTTTCTTTTCTCAGAAAGTTTCTTCTCTCCTCTTGACTTTAGCCGTCTCTCCTCTTCTTTCTCAAAAGAGATCGAAGAAGAGTGGAATCGTGGGTCTGATCTGCTGGGTCTGATATCCAAGCCTCCATCTCCTCCTAGTCTCGAGTCTCGCCATCGACGTTGGTGGATCTCCATCTCCTCCGAGTCTCGACGTCAGCCTCTAGCCGGAACAAGATTGTTCGACCACGCCGGACCTCTTCATCAGAACGCCGTATAACCGCTCCGTTCCGCGCTTGAGCACCTCGAAGACCAGCTTGAGTTTCTCCATGTGAGTCGGTTCGATTTCGTTTATTAGATTATCCTGATTATCCTGATTAGGGTTTTAGCTGATTCTTGAATCCGATTGTTGTTGATTTTCTAGCGTATTGTGAGCATTGTTTATCATACGATTCGATTCATTGAAGGTGGTGAGAATAAGTCTAAATGAATAGATTGTTCTTGTTGTTTTCTGAAGTGTCTTTGCATTGTTTAGTTTGCTTTTGGGACTTGTAAGTCATTAGCTAAAGGTTCTGCACTACAGTAATTGGTTTAAAAGTCTCGTACTTCTGTTATAACATTGGCTCATTTGCTTTTTCTCTTTGAGATGTTGCATAGATTTTGTGCTTTTAGCATCTTCAGGTATGTGTTGTCTTAAATGCTTCCTGCTTAGTTTAATTAAATGGATTCATTTTGTTAAGTGTTAACCCTAAAGCTTGAAACAAAGGCAGAGCAAGTTTCCTTGATGTTCATCTGAAGCTTGAGGAAGAAGTTAGCTTAGAGAGCCCTAGAGAATATAACGCCTTGTTATCAGCCCATCAATAGTATAAACCCAGTTCAATAGTATAAACCCAGTTCTTGAGATTGAACATTTTATATCTTGGGATTAGTTTTAAATTTAGTGTATTGCTCTTATTGGGTTTCTTGCGTTTGTTATGTACTTCTGTTAATGTGTTGGAACTTGTAAGTTATAGCTTGGAACTTGTAGACTGTAATGTTGGTATGTTCTGTGACTTATGTCTCAGTTTTGTTTCAAGACTATAAGAGCAGGATTAACCGGGGTCTCTTAAGGTGGGGTTCTTAGCTTTTCTAAGAGACGTATCTCAGCTTTTAACTAAGAAAACCTAAGAACCGTCTCTTAAATAAGAACCATAAGAGCCGTCTCTTAGCGTGAAAAATGTAAAAAAAAAAAAAATTAAAAAGACAAATTTTACGTTAAGAACCCCACTTTAAGAGACCCGGGTTAATCATGGCCTAATGCTAGTGATTTCTGTCTTAGTTTGGTGTGTTCTAACTTCTGAAGTTGTTGTCTCTGTCTCTGTTATCATGATTCTCATAATCATCTTATTATGTTGCAGAGTGGAGCTTGGAGGAGAGCAACATACTTACTTGGAAAAACTCAAGAGAGCAACGAGACTTGGAGGAGACTGAGAGTTTGATTTTTAATGCTTTGAACTTTGCTTTTTTTTTTATTTTATTTTATGCTTAGAACTTTGATTTTTTTTTAATTTCATGCTTAGCATTTGAAGACAAAAATGAATAAAAGAGATCTTTTTTATTTATGTGAATCATATTTGAGTTTTTTGGTTAAAATTGATATAAAAAAGTTATTAACTAGCATGAAATTAAATGGGTTAACCCTTGTACCAGTCCTAATAGAGTTAAAATAGGGTTGAGTTAAAATAGGGCTGGGTTAATATTAAACAAAAGAGGGTTATGCCCTAGCCCTGTATTTAACATCCCTATCTTCAAGCCACGACATAACCTCTCTCCAATCTCTTGAACTTGAAAATACTAAAATTCAATTCAATTTCTCATTTTCTTGTCTCATCTTTCTCACTAATTTTTCTTGTTTTTACAGGTTTTTATTACATGGTTCTTATCTTCCACTCATTTGAAAGTATATCTATAAAAAAAAAAATATATATATATATATATATATATATATATATATATTTTTGTGTACTATATAAAGATAAATCTATCTCATCTTCCACTCATTTTCTCTTTTTGAAACCATTTGAACGTTTTTAGATATGAAAGTTTTTCAGATATGAGTCAGACTTTGGAAGACTTCTGGGAAGTTTTTTCGGAAGTCTTCTAACATATGATGAACTAGAAGATTTCATGGAATTCTTATGACGGAATCTTCTCCATGTCTCCTTTTTCATAAAATGTTTGAGTGTTTTGGTAATTCTCCATATATGATTTTTCTTCATTTGGTAAGATTTTGTTGCTTAAAGCTCTTACCTTTTTCTCAAACTAAAACTCTCCAACCTCTCTCTAATCTCTTTGAACTTGAAAACACCAAAATTTATATCAATTTCTCATTGTTTTGTCTCATGTCTTTCTCACTAATTTATCTTGTTTCTGCAAGTTTTATTACATTGTTTTTATCTTCACTTCTTTAAAGGTAGATCTATAAATTTTGGCTATGTATTTTTGTGTATCTATAAAGGTAGATCTATCTCATATTCCACTTATTTTCTCGTTTTTGAAGCCATTTGAACGTTTTTGGATATGCAACTTTTCAGATCTGAGTCATACTTCTGAGAAATCTTCTAACATATAATGCTCTAGAATACTTCTTGGAAGTTCTCTAACGGAGTCTTCTCCCATGTCTCCTCTTTCATAACAGATCTGAACATTTTGGTAAGTTTCCATGTCTAATTTTTTTCTTCATTTGGTAATCTCTTATTGCTTAAGGGGGTGACTGGTGGTGGCTGTAGGAGATGTCGACAGCTTTTTTTAATTTCTACAACTATTTTTGAAAGCAATCATGCTTTTATTTTTAAAACTGAACCCAAAACCCAAAAAATTATAAAAGGAAATATGTTAGTTCTAAAAAAAATTCTACAGCAAAATAAATTAAAGCCAAAGCTAAAAATCTAAAGCTTAAATCTTAGAGAAAAAAAATTAAAAGCCACAGCTTCAACCAATCAAACCCTAAAGCTCTTACATTTTTTCCAAACTAAAGCTTTCTAACCTTTCTATAATCTCTTTGAACTTGAAAAGACCAAACTTTATATCAATTTCTCATTTTCTAGTCTCATATCTTTCTCACGAATTTATCTTGTTTTTTGCAGGTTTTTATTATATGGTTCTCATCTTCCACTCTTTTAAAGGTAGATCTATTTTTGGATATGTATTTTTTTGTGTTTTATAAACGTAGATCTATCTCATCTTACATGGTTCTTATATTTTCTCTATTTTGAAGCCATTTTAACGTTTTTCGATATGAAGGTTTTTCAGATCTAATTCGGACTTTGGAAGACTTCTAGAAAGTCTTCTAACATATAAGTCTTGTCCCATCAGGAAAATCTTCTGATGGAATCTTTTCCCATGTCAATTGGAGTCCAAGCTTATCTTTGTGAAGGAATGATCTCTAACTCCATGTGTATTAGTTTTGTTTATGGTATGTTTTGTGATTTGTATGTGTAATCCTTTTTGTTCTGGACTCTTTTGTAATTTTGAAGAGATGTTAATGAAAAGAATTTCGTAAATATGTTCATGTCTCAATATTATCTTGTCAAAATTACTTGGCATTATTGAAGTTATTGATACAACTTCAGTAGCAAAACACAATAACAAAAATATTTAGTCAAATTTACTATAATTAAGGGGGGAAAATTCTCAAGAAAACTTTTTCAAATTCACAAAAGATCATGCATTACATAATTTCAAACATATAAAACTTTCATTAGAAGTCTTCTTGGAAGTCTACATTGAAGTCTTCGGAAGACTTCTCAGAATACTTCTCGGAAGACTTAAACTTTAATCGAGAAATTTGAAACCGGGAACTAAAATATAAGCACGAGATTTAAGCAGAAAGATAAATTTTAAGCATGCAGCTTAAATTTTAAGTGAAAATTGTTTTTTTCCCATGCAATCCAAACAACTTTCCCATGCAATCTACTTTTTTGGAAATATGGATTATCTATTTTGGAGGTCAAAGGTTGACAGTCATCAGTTCGCTTGGATATTATGGTACATATGGAAATGAAGGAATAATATGGTCTTTAGTAATATTAATACTGACCCAGAGAAACTCTTCATGTGGCGGATACGGAATACACAATTTGGAATGAGGCCCATGTTCACAGATGGTGTTTCACAGATGACTCTTGAAAAGATAAGGATACATTTTCACGACAAGGTTGGTATAGTACACTAGAAGGATTCGACGAACTAATGGGGGGAAAGATATACAAGATCCAGCATTTCCCCCTCCACTCGGATACGTAAGATTTCATATGGACAATGGAAAGTATGAGAAATCTAAGACAATTTCATTTAATTTTCACTACGGATTGTTTTCAATTGGTGAAAATAGTTTTGGAACCTGAAGAATGACCTGCCTTTGCAATATACTTTGAAGAGATTCATACCCTGAAGGAAAGCTTTAACTACCCGGAGTTAATTCATGTACAACAGATGCATAACAAAAAGGACGATAGTTTGGCACGCAATGCTCAGAAGCAAATGTCATTTTTCATTCACATGGACGCAGAGTTACCATTCTGGTTTGAAGAGTATTAATTGAGTCTGTTTATGTTGCTCAAAAAGTGAAAATTGAAATTTTAAATCTCATGAAAGTTAAAAGGTATATCTTATAATCTAAGAAGACACATTAAACCAAATGATTTGATATCCTTGAAGTGACTTAACACTTTTGAAAGTTAAAAAATATAATTTGAAGTTGAAAATACAAGTTTTACAAAAACAAACGTAGAAGATTTCCCTAGAAGTCTTCTCTCATTAGCTAGAAACAATAATAAACATGAATTTTGGTAACCTCATAGTTATCACCAATTAAGTTATGATTTTCATTCAGGAGCCCCAATATTGACTAATTTACATGAATTAACAAGAAAATATTAAAAAAAAAGTGTTCTTAATTTTAGAGAATATGAAGTTTATTAAATATTGACCTAGAAGACATTTGCGGAGGTCTTCCGACATAAGACTTCAAGGAAGTCTACCATTTAGGCCATACTTCTCTAGAATTATTTCTTTTAAAATATTTGTTTACTTTTGGTTTTATAAAAAATCTTGAAAATACGAGAGAAAACTTCCCTCAAAGTCTTTTTGGATAAACATGCTAGTTTTGTAGAAATTTGACTTTCTATAGAAGATTTTCCGGGAAGTCTTCTCAACTTGTGGTGAAAGTCTTCTCACTGTCGGTGAAAGTCGTCTTAGGTTATTTTTGCAACTAAAAATTAAAACTTAAATATTTAATTTTAACTAGAAGTCTTTTTTCATAACCAAATGTTTAAACAAAATCTCGGAATAAAAAGTTAACATACTTCCATGGGAGTCTTCTAATTAAAATTAAAAATTTAATTTCTAATTTTCAAGTAAAAATAACCTAAGACGACTTTCACTGACAGTGAGAAGACTTCCGCTGATAGTTGAGAAGAATTCCCAAGGAAGTCTTCTATCAAAAGTCCCTTTCTAGTTTTTTGTTAACAAAGAAAAATTGGAATACTTTCAGAGAAGTCGTCTCTAAAAAACATAAAGAAAGTCAATTGCAAAACTAACCTGTGCAGTGGAAGTCTTCTCCGACGAGAAGACTTCTACGAAATTTTTCTTGACGAACAGATCTAAAAGAATTCAAAAATCATTCTTAGATCTAATGAGGTTCATGTTTAGGTTCTCCAATCACACATCACTTCTTAATGAAAGATACCACTCGTTCGTGACCAAAAAACATGAACTTGAGTAGTTCTAATAAGCTTCTAAATTTTGAAATAAAAAGTTGGGATTTTGGGATGAAATAAGAGAGGAAGTGAAAGGAAAATGGTTTTGGTGTGTAAGAAATAAGAATATGAAGATGTTGATTTTATGTGCATTTAGAACTTGAAGTTGGTTGTTCATTGTGGTTGGTGTATTGATATAATGACAATGTTGTAAAAAGAGAGAGGAAGATGTGAATGATTGAATAAAACAAGCATTTTTGAAAAAAGATAAAAAAAGTAACAGCATTTTCATGAATAATCTTAACTTCTAGGGTGAATAGAGTAAATGAAAGCTTAAAAATATCATGGGTTACTTTTGCATTTAAATTTTTATTTTGAGTCAATTTTGCAAAAGTCCCTTACGTTTATACCCCTTAAATAATATTTTTAAAAAATCGATAACACACATATTATTTCGTAATGATGATATATACATGCTAATATTTTCTGAAATCACAAAATAATTTCATCTATAATATACACAAATAACAAAACTGTTAATTACAATTTATTTTTAGTTATCTATATAACATGCAAGAGAAATATTTTTTTAAAAAAATCTTAAACAGTTTATTTTAAATATTTCAGAAATATCCACCCTTTTCTAAAATCGATATATTTTTTCATAGTTTTGTTGATGTAAAAATTATTATCAGTTATTATTTTTTATATCTAAAATTAGTTTGACATTTTAATTTAAATTTAATATATATATATATATATAACCAATGAATTTATTAATTTTATTTTACATTTAATTATAAATATAACATACATGGAAGATTTTTTAAATCTATTTTTTTTCTTAAATAATTAATTTTAAAATTTGAAATAGTTACTATGAGAATATATCCTGAAATCACAAAATAGTTTTATCTCTAATATGTCTTAGAGTAATTTACCATGTAAATTATTTATGGGCTGATAAGGAAGGGCTGCTCTCTACCGTCATTTTATCTTTCTAAAGCCTTTTTATAAAGCAATCAAGCTTTACATCTAAGAAATAAGTCTACAGAGAAAAACAAGGAAAAAAATATATCGGCTTTCAAAATCAATTTTTCTAAAGACTTTATTTGTGCTTTGAAAATAAACCTATACAAAAGAAAGTTAAAGCCAAAGCAAAAAAATAAATTTTATTTTCTAAAGCAAAAAAAGAAAAATCTACAGTACCAACCAATCAAGTCCTTAACGCTAAACTTGCAAGATTTTAATGTAAATAAGCAAACAATTTCGGCTAGTAAAAAATTCAAAGACATTATGAACAACTATTAATTAAATAATTTAAATAAATTAAAACAGTTAGATACACCACATATACAATTGATATGGTTTGTAATTCAAGTTGACATGATTATTCATATAATCAAATAGTATTTATTATAATATACAAAAATAAAACATTATTAACTACTAATTCTAATTCTTTTTGTTATCTATATAAACTGATTTTTTTATTAAAAAATATTAAAAGTTTATTTTTAAATATGTATAAAATAACTTATCTGTTTTTACAAAGTTTTTACCAGTTTGTTGATGTAAAACATAATCTTAATTGTTTTCAATAATTTTCCGTGCCTCTCAAAATTAACGCATTGACTGTCACAAAGGGTGAGACCCATAGGCCGAGTGAACGGGTGTGGAGCCCCATTAGTCATGGATGGTCAAGTTGCTACAAATAGTTTTAGAGTTGGTTAGAAGTATCGGTTCTAACCTAGGAGGCGGTTAGGCATCAATCTTGGTGCGTAATAAGGACGTTGTGCTATGTGAGTGGAATGATAATAACATCATGATTTATGGTATATGGCACTGTATGGAGAACCTTAAATTAATTGGTTTGATTATCTATACTATTAAAGTTCACTTTTATTTTCGATCACTTGTTTTAAAAAACTCCAAAGTTAATTATGTTTGAACTAGAGTAGTTGAAAGTAGATGATATATCAAGAAGTGATTTCTGATACCCTGTAAATGAAGAAAAAGTACTCAAAATATCACATGTGATTGCAGTATCTCTAAAAAAAGTTTTTGAAAACTTCTTAAAAAATGCAACGTTTATCACACGACATCAAACCCACGAACCAAATGAGCGGGCATGGAAGCCCATGTGGCTGGAGGCTTAATTAAACCAAGGGGTGGTTTGATTAATTATTTATTATAATTATACCAATTTATTTATTTGTTTTTTTCTTGTATTTTATGATCATTTAGTGAGTTTTCCTCATTGCTTAACATTTCAACAACGAGAGGATTTCCAACATTCAAGACTAAGAGTAAAGACATGTTAACTCTTCTTTGTTGAATGATCACATTGTGAACTTTATCACAATCATCATTCTCATAGAATATGACATTATTGATTACTACTATTCTCAGAATGAACAAAAAAATTATATCTTTTAGATTTTCATAGTAACCAATAATTAAGAAACCGCTAACTCTTCTGGATCTAATTTCTTTTCATGTGAATTTTATACTCCTGCTTCAATTGGACATTGCAAAACTTGGAGGTGTGAAAGGCTAGGTTTCCAGCATTTCCACAAGAGTCTTTGAAATTGTTTTAATATGAACTTGGTTCAACATATACACTACATATTAATGCATCCATCCATAGTGACATATATGTTAGCATGATTCATCACATATTTAACTATTCCCATATATGTATGCCTTTCAAATTCACCATTCTACCATGGACAAACTGTATGTTGTGTACTGCACAATGATTTTTTTTTTGGAAAAGTTTGGCTATGGTCCAGAAGGTTGTTCTCTTTGGTCATATGTGAAATGAAACTCAAAACCTTTATCTGATCAGGATTTTTATATATTTATATGATTACCTCTCTACTTTAGTAATGAAAACTTGTAAAACATCCATTAACATAGATTATCCAAGCAATAGATAGAGATAACAAGAACGTGAATAATCAGCGAGAAAAGTAATGACGTATTTCTCCTCCCGAAAAGTTGGAACATCAAAAGGTCGACACACTACAATCCGGTACACACAACCAAATCCCTTTAAATAGGAAACCATCCTGAGAGTATAATAATGTTGGAGACCATTTTTTGCATCAGTGAATATACAAGAAAATAATTTTTACTTGGCATACACTTCTGCAAATGACGCAAAACCCTTCACCGACGTATGCACTGTTGTTAAAAAGGTATGCGTGCATTTGTCAGCAACACGGTTCGTCTTGCCCGACTGATGGTGAATAGAGAATGTGAATTGTTTCAGATAAGAAATCTAGGAAGCATGACGTAAGGACCTTAGCTTGACTGTCCAAGTGGTGTAAGGCATCATGACCAGTGAATAAGATAAATTCCCGATTGACCAAGTAGTGTCTCCAATACTTAATCACAAGCATAATTGTGTAGAATTTCACATCATATGTGCTACAATGAGAACGAGCATTTTATAGTTTCTCGCTATAGTAGCTATTGCTTGACCTTGCTGGATAAGAACCACGCCTATACCCATATTAGATGCATCAATGTGTAACTCAAGGATTGAGTGAAAGTTGGGTAATACGAGAATATGGGCAGTAGTCAGCTTGTTCTTAATTAGTTCAAATGTTTTTGTTGCTTCTGGGGTCCAAATAACTTTGCCTTCCTTCATGCAGCTTGTGATAGGAGCCATAACTGTACTAAAATGGCCAACAAATTTAATTCAATAAAAGGTGTCGAGACCTTGAAATCTACAAACCTGAGAAGCTGTCTGTGGAATCGGCCACGAATGGAAAGCTTCAACCTTGAAAAAGATCCATCGCTAAGCCTTTTTAAAAGACAACATATCCTAAAAATAAGACTTCCTCAATGCCAAATTCACACTTCTATCGAGCAGCAAAGAGTTTTCTTTTCAGAGCACGTGTATGACTTCGCTTAAGTGATTCAGATAATCTTCCAAAGACGAGCTGAAATCAATGTCGTTGCAATACAAAAAAACCATTAATTTTCCGGTGAACGGTCGCAATAACTGATTCATGATGCACATAAAAGTTGCTAGGCACATTAGATAACCCAAAAGGCATGACCAACTATTTGAACAACCATTCTCTTGTTTTGAATGTTGTTTTCTATTCATTTTCGGGACAAATTTGAATTTTTGGTAATCGCTTTTTAAATCAATCTTGGAGAAGATTGACGCTGTTCTAATCTGATCCAAATGGCCATCAAGACATAGAAACGGAAAAAGATAGCAAGATGTAATTTTGTTGATGGCACGACTGTCCACAAACATCTGCCATGAACCATCCTTTTGTTGGATGAAGAGAGCTGGAATGGCAAAAGGTGATAGACTTTCGCGGATATGTCCCCTTCTAAGAACGTCTTGTACTTTTCATCAAAGCTCTTCATGTTTGGCCATGCTCATGTGATAATGTGGCCGATTTAGGAGTGTTGCGCCTGGGACAAGATCAGTTTGATGTTGAATATCTCATAATCGTAGCAAACCTGTTGGTAAATCGGTAGTGAAAACATCCAGAAATTCTTCTAAATCCGCGCCAATGTTTGGATGAACCGATGATAATACTCTTGAAGTGGATGCCGGAAGTAAAGCAAATGCAAAACCCTCACGTTGGATTTCAGAGTTGAATGATTTATATGAGCATAACAAGGTTGTAACCTTCGTAGTCGGAGGAGGTAATGTCGGTGACACAGCTGGGACTGGAGTAATAGACAAAGAATCTTCTTTTGATGGCACCAATAAAATCTTTTTTGTGTTACACACAAATTTATATGAGTTAATGACACCATCATGCATTATTTTTCTGTCGTATTCCCCTGGTAATCCAAGAAATAAATTATTGATTTTCATAAGAGAAAAATCGCTATATATATGATCCTGATAATATGGTCCTATGGAGAAACTGGCTAGGGCACGTTGTGAGATGCGAACATTAAAACCTTTGTTAAGACACCCTAATATATAAGGAGCAAGATGGTTTTCACTAAAATTGCCCAACTTGTCGACAATGGTTACAGAGATGACGCTTCTATATTTTCATGAAGCAATGACGAAGATACAAACTCGTCCATTTACATTACAAGTGGAACGAAAGATGTTCGTGCGCAAAAATTGTTCATCTTGCTTTCGTGGAGTAATACATGAACGGTGTAAGACAAGCATGTGACCTATATCACCTGTTGTATGTTAGATATTGTCAACATTGTAGATCACCATCATCATTCGAGTCATAAACCTCTAGATCTTGGTGAGAATCATCCATCAAAAGTCCACGTCGTTTGTTACTTAGACAAGCTTTATGATGGTCTCTTGGCTCGCTACAAGAATAGGAAAGCAAGGAATTCAGGCGAGTGGAGCGTCGGAGTTTTTGCTCATCCAGTGCAGAAGGACGATTCACCAGAGTTAGATTTTGCTTGTTTCTTTATGTTGAGACGATCAAGGTCCAATTCCCATTGTTTTCTCTTGTGCTATGTTCCGGGATGATGCAGAGTTCCAATTAGAAATTCGGAGTTGTTACTCGAACGATGCTGCACGCCAATGAGATTCAATGATTGTTGAAGGATCAAATTGAGCCATGAATGTTTGATGTTGTGGTCACAAACCTCTGATGAAACGAGAGACCAGCTGAATTGCCATTACAAGAAAGCAAGAGAATTTCCGACTGAGAAATTTATCTAATTTCTATCAGTAAAAGCCACTTTCGATGGAATTTTGATGAAACACTCTGTCGGAATAAGCTCCTAGGAAAAAAAAAAATTCTGTCATAATGTTGTTATGACGATTTTCCAACGGATTTTGAGAAACATATTCCTAAGAAATATCGATGGATATAGCCGTCAGAAATACTCGTTAGTATTTTTTTGGACATGATTATGAGGAATTTTTTTTGTCGGAAAGTGCTTCTAAAAACAGTTAGGTCGTTGGTAATTTTTTTTTGGGATATTTCGATGAACTTTCGGTAGGAAAGTACTGACGAAATGAGATGATTGGATTTTCCCGATGAAATATGTCGCTGGAAACTTCCGACCAGTTTTTCATTGGAATTTTCCGACCGATTTTTTTCAGAACTTCCCGACCAAATCTATTTTCGTCGGAAAGTTTTACATTTATTTCTATATAATTTTTGAATTATTACAGATATTTTTATATATTTAAAAATTTAATTAATAAAAAATATTAAAATGAAAACACATATTATACAGATGTGAAAATATATAGATAAAAATATTGAAATTAGAAAAAAAGAAGCTAAAACTCAACAGGATAGAGTCGCTTTATCTTATCCATCAGCTCCTTATTCATCTTCTGATTTTCTGCCACTTGAGCTGTATGTTCTGCCATTTCAGCAATGATTGTAGCGTTTTGTGTCTCCAAAGCTTCAATCCGCCACTTCTGAAGGAGATGGACCAGAGGCGGCTCGATGACCCAACCCAACCAAACGACCTTTCTTCCTTGGAACTGCCTGAAAAAGTTAAAGAAGTTACTTAAAATATTAATTAAATTAAAAATCTAAAAATTTAAAATTCTTACCTCTTCGACCATTTTGTTTATTTGAACAAGGGACAAGTTGTTGGAAGCCGATGAATCATCATCAGAGATGATATGATGATATGGGAAACACAGAATTGTTCCACCTAGGTTTCCACCAAGTGTATGGTCTCCCTTCATTAGTTCGAGATGATTGATGGGATTACCTTCTTTTGCGTCAACCCAAAAAAAGAAGATTAATTAATAATTAAAAATTTAATATATATATATAATTACAAATATAAATTAAAAAGTAGATAACTTACAAGTTGATCTTCGAGGGACGATATACTGATGGGAACCCAAGTTGTGGACCTAAGGACCTTTCCCACCATGGTCGCTGCTACGGTTCCTGAAGTTGGTGGTTGATTGATCTTTAGACTCCTGTTTAGACCAATGCTCCAGCAACTCGATCCACACCGTCCCGTTGATAGATTTCAGCATCTTGCCCTTATGATACGTCCTGAGATCGGACATGATTACTCAAACGGACTGAAATGGATATGAACTCCAAAAAGAGAACTCGATGGGATGAATGGTGACACAAAGGTTTGCGGAAGGCCCAATGCTACTACCAGACTTCAATCGTTGCCGGATGTGACGCACCGGTCCAACAAAAGAAGGATCGAAACTTGGAGATAACCTCACCAAGAAACTAAGAATGTTCTAAGCAAAGAACAAAGAGATAAACTCATAAAAAGGGGAAAACAATCTGATTTATTTCGTGGCTTGTGATTACATATTTATACTACTTGTGGTCAAAGAAAGACTAAGAGTTTTTGTGGAAAACTAGAAACTTAGAAAACACAAACAAAGACTAAGACTTTTGACTAGAAATAAGTATGTTGTTGAATGCCTCTTGATATAGCCACGACCAGGACTTTGAAAGGTGAAGAATATGCTCCTGATATGGGCCAAGACATGTCCACTTGAGGCCTGGTCGAAATCCATCTTTTGCCTTAGCCAAAATTTGATCGGTTTCTCCATTTGGCCCAAACAAGTCTATTTTTGAATCTTTTTGAAAACCATTAAGCCAAAGGATTCCTTAGAAATTTAGAACATGAATAATCACCTTTGGAATTATTGAATTTGTCGTTGGTTCATCAGAAATAAGGTTAGCCAATTTCAGCTTCTTGGGTGGTCGAACCAGCTCGGAAGATCGAACTAGCTCGCTCAGCTCGTCCAAGTGAGTGTCAATCCAGCTCAGCTCGCCTAGAATAATGTCAGTACAGCTCACTTGAGTATTAAGCTCATCCAATATAGTTTCCATTAGCTCATCCAGCTCTAAGGCAGTGTCGGTCCAGCTCACCTGAATGCGCACATGTCTGAATTCGCGAGAACTGAAGATCACCTGGTTTGTAAATGGCATAACTCCCACATATGAAATCCGTTGGATCTGATTCTTCTTCAAGGAGCTCCATAATTGAGTTGAGAACATTCTCCAAGTGATTTCATGCGTAGAAGCCTCGTGATTTGGAAGATATGAGTCAAACAATGAACATATATCATTACTGCTTTCCATGATATCTTTAAGGTTAATTGATCGTTGCTTCCACTAAGTAAATCCTTAATTTTCCAATTTAGGTCCTGGCTCAATCATGGTATGATCAGCATGATCTGATGGTAAAACTTCGGTTGAGTCAAGCTGGTCGACAAGATCGCCATCTTGAGCCATGTCCATGATCCAAGCAGGTCGGTGCTCGAACCGGGGCGCATCATTCCCTCCCTCTACAAAAGGATTTGACCTCAAATCCATTTTACCTGAAACAAAAGAAAGCGACTCAGACAAAAAGAATTTTGAAAACAAGTAAAATTCAATGAAGGATAAATTTGGAGAGAAACTTCCTTGGAGTTTTGAACTTATTTCCCTCAAGTATTTCCAGTTCCAAGAACACAAGTGTGGTGTCGTTCGCCTCTGCTTGCTTCCATCTGAAACTGATCCTTTATATCCTGCACTTTCAAAACAACTAGAGAAACCACATCAAATCTGCGAAAGAAATAATCAAAGGGTTTCTTTATCCTTAAGACATCAAAAACAGGAACCAAGCTCTTAGGATAATCATCAAGCACATGGGCAAACATCAAGCAAGTAAACTGATCACCAAAAAATGGTTTATCAAGTTCAAAATTTGGCCAAGGTGTCAAACTGATAGGAAAAGCAAGCGACAATGCCAAATTTAAAAGATTTTCTTCATGAACGAAATCAAAATGATCTTTTGGCCTAAGCAATTTTGGTTCATGCTTGTTCCTACACAAAATCTCTTTCAAAGCACAACTCAATGAAAACAATTCATGAAAAGGTTTGAGCAAAACGTTTTTCAACCAAGTAAGAATATGTTTTCTCCTTGAAATTCTCGGTTTCAAAACACTTTCATGAAGAGTAGAGACAATCAACTCATGATCCTTACAGTGATTCTGGTTTAGACAGGAGAATGACTGAGTAAACACCTTTGGTTCATGGAGGATCTGTTTTGGCTTAGGACGCTTCTTTCTTGGGCCTGAATCTCCTTTAGAAATCTGGTAACCGCGGATAGACGGACTGAAGAACCTCTGATTTGGAAAATTCATAACTTTTTTATCCGTGAAGATTTCATGCGATTCCAGGCCTCAATAAATCCTTGTTGAGTTGGCTTTCCAGGAAAATTTGATTCAAGACAAAAGACCTTCTGGTGGCCGAGATATACTTCTTGGAGTGAACCTCTGTCGCTGACATCTCCAAGGTAGCCGGTTTCAACAAAGCTTCTCCAAAACTCATGTTGGGCACGGTCAATGCTTTCATTTCTCAGAGGCTGAACCTGTCTTTCCTGGATACTAAAAACAAACACTAAAATACCAGGATCAAATGTGCAAGACAAATACTTGTTCAAATGATGAATCAAGATATCTTTTCCAAGAACAAGTAGCAGACATTTCAGGCTGTCAAGATGCACATCAAAATAAACATGACAGACCAGAATTTTATCAAGATATGCAACAATAGTATTCATTCCCAAGACGGGCAAATCCTGCTCAACATCTGAACACACAAGCTTAAGTTCAGATTGAAAATTAACTATCAAAGACTCAAGATTTTTTCAAAGAAAGTTTTGTAAACCACAATATCATCAAGGCTCAAAACAACACAATTATCTCGAAATGATCTTAGAAAATGCCAAGTCTTATCAGTTTCAAAACACACAAGATAAGGATGCAAAACAAAATCACAAGAATCAAGATCACAAAAATCATTTTCAGTTCTAAGTGATTCACAGCAACTTCTTAACCAAAATTTCGTTCAAGGCACAAGAGGATGCAAATAAATCATCAGTGATCAATGCATGTCTAGAAGAACTCAGATCAAAACTATTTTCTTTGAAAACAAACGAATCAAAAGATTTTCTAACACAAAAGTCAGTTTGTTTCAAATCAATCTCAAGAGACTTTTCAAAATGATCAAAGCCTTTGCTATGCTTCAAGAACTGATCAAAGGTCAAAATAATTCCAGAGTTGATGCCTTTATCATTTTGAAAACGTTTATGATCAAGAACTTCATCAGGTTTTAAGATTTGAAGAGAATTAATCATGTTATCAAAAACAGAATTTGAAACACAAATTTTTTTTCATCTTTTCAAGACCAAAACGAGTTATATCATGAGTACTGATCTTGACAAGCATATCAGGCAGAGAATTAATCAAATCATGTTTCTCACAGTGCTTGTGAAGATCAGGAGGCAAAGCTCCGGGAGATGAAGGAGCAGTAGTTGTACCGGGATCAAAGCAAAGATGATTCTCCACAGCAATGGATGTGATGCTTGTTGCTTCTTCATCAAAGACTGGATCAGGTTTGTCCTCCACATCAAAGATAGGATCTGGACCATCATCCAAAGATATCTAAGTGCCAAGACATGGGCATTTATGTGGATAGTCCAGTGGCTCTTCCTCAAAAACCTGTGGAGACAAAACAAGACTACTCGGAAGCTCCGGTTGCAAAACAATTAGTTCTACATTAGCTTGCTCATTCTCAAACACAAACTCAGGTTCAAGAGAAGGAAGATCACATTTATCCTCAGAAGTGATCAAGCTTTCAATTAGCTCTTCCTCATATTCATCAAAGGTAGGCAAAGAATCCGAAAAAAATTTAAACTCTTCAAAATTGTTTTTAGATTTACCTTTGACTTTCTTGCTGATGAACAAGGATGGCTCAGTTACTGGAGCACGTGTGGAAGTGCTCTTCTTTTGGCTCTTGTTGACGTCCTTGAGGGCTTTGTCCACTTCTTTCAAAAAGTTTTCACAAAATTGTTGGACATCAAACTGAAAAGGTTGCCTCTTTGGATCAGCCACATCTCTGGTTGTTTTTCTCCTTATAGGTGGCTGTTCCTTCACACTAACAAACTCATCAAAATAATTCAAGGGATATTTAAAAGGAGTTTGATAGTTAGAATTTCGTTGGGGCTTCTCCTTGTTACTCTCCTTGAGAAGACCAAACATCATAACCTGAAAATCTCAACACCAAAAGTTAGGAAATAAATCCTCACACTCTCAATGTGTTTATCCTCACCCACACACGTGTTTCACTCTGATTTTTAAGGTAATCACTCAAGTTTCTTCTCAAAGTTCTAAGAAAGACAATCCAAGTTTCCAATGGGTTTCCCAAGCAAACAAACAATGAGATGAGATAGAAAGATAAGAAAATTTGGATTTGGAATCTGCTTTAACCTCCTCAAAGGCCGGATTTCTCCTCGGCCAGCAGGATTTCTCTTCCACCACCAAACCACAAATCAAACTTTTCGAAACCTTTCAAATTTTTCTTTTCTTTTTTTTTGATCTTTTTCTTTTCTTTTTTCTTTTTTTATATAGTGGATGGTAATGAGGGGCCCAGATTCAAGATAGAAAGAAGAAGAAGTGTTTGAAGAAATTTAAATGGAAGATGAGAAGAATGGATAGATGATACCGATTGAGTGGCTCTGATACCACTTGATACGTCCTGAGATCGGACAGGATCACTCAAACAGACTGAAATGGATATGAACTCCAAAAGGATAACTGGATGGGATAAATGGTGACACAAAGGGTTGCGGAAGGCCCAATGATACTATCAGACTTCAATCGTTGCCGGATGTGACGCACCGGTCCAACAAAAGAAGGATCGAAACTTGGAGATAACCTCACCAAGAAACTAAGAATGTTCTAAGCAAAGAACAAAGAGATAAACTCATAAAAAGGGGAAAACAATCTGATTTATTTCGTGGCTTGTGATTAGATATTTATACTACTTGTGGTCAAAGAAAGACTAAGAGTTTTTGTGGAAAACTAGAAACTTAGAAAAAACAAACAAAGACTAAGACTTTTGACTAGAAATAAGTATGTTGTTGAATGCCTCTTGATATAGCCACGACCAGGACTTTGAAAGGTGAAGAATATGCTCCTGATATGGGCCAAGACATGTCCACTTGAGGCCTGGTCGAAATCCATCTTTTGCCTTAGCCAAAATTTGATCGGTTTCTCCATTTGGCCCAAACAAGTCTATTTTTGAATCTTTTTGAAAACCATTAAGCCAAAGGATTCCTTAGACATTTAGAACATGAATAATCACCTTTGGAATTATTGAATTTGTCGTTGGTTCATCAGAAATAAGGTTAGCCAATTTCAGCTTCTTGGGTGGTCGAACCAGCTCGGAAGATCGAACTAGCTCGCTCAGCTCGTCCAAGTGAGTGTCAATCCAGCTCAGCTCGCCTAGAATAATGTCAGTCCAACTCACTTGAGTATTAAGCTCATCCAATATAGTTTCCATTAGCTCATCCAGCTCTAAGGCAGTGTCGGTCCAGCTCACCTGAATGCGCACATGTCTGAATTCGCGAGAACTGAAGATCACCTGGTTTGTAAATGGCATAACTCCCACATATGAAATCCGTTTGATCTGATTCTTCTTCAAGGAGCTCCATAATTGAGTTGAGAACATTCTCCAAGTGATTTCATGCGTAGAAGCCTCGTGATTTGGAAGATATGAGTCAAACAATGAACATATATCATTACTGCTTTCCATGATATCTTTAAGGTTAATTGATCGTTGCTTCCACTAAGTAAATCCTTAATTTTCCAATTTAGGTCCTGGCTCAATCATGGTATGATCAGCATGATCTGATGGTAAAACTTCGGTTGAGTCAAGCTGGTCGACAAGATCGCCATCTTGAGCCATGTCCATGATCCAAGCAGGTCGGTGCTCGAACCAGGGCGCATCACCTTAAGCCACAGCTGCTTCCACTCATAGACCTGCTTTCTGTAAGTGTTTTTGGTCTTTTGGTGGAAGTTATACATATAGTTTATGCTCAGACTCACAAGTGAATTCTTGATGAAATGGAAAATACACAATTAATGCAAACATGATAAAGAACTAAAACCAAAATTTAAATACTGTGAATTTACCAAAACTGCAACTCGCATTCTGAGTCTGGGAACTTCTTGTAGGTTAGATATCAACAGTGGATCATAGTGTACATCATCATGTTAATGCTCTTGCTAATTTCGTTTCCCGACTTAGTGAACCTACAAAAAACAAAGAATGAGTTATAATAAAACACAATGAAACAAAAAAAATATACAACATACACTAACTATGTAGTGTGTTGGTTTGGTGTAGGATGGAGTAGAGGGAGATGCACTCGCCCTGGTTGTTGAACCAAATAATCAACACTCATGATACCCTACACATGAGGAGCAAATGGAAAGAAATTTTGCTCTTGGGAAGATGTTGAAGCACAAGAAGTGCTCCCTGTAGCACTTCAAACTCGTGGAGTAGAACGCCGTTGCCTCGTTGTATTGTCACCACCAGATCTACAAATTTTTTTTTTGTTAATAATAATGATCTATTAAAAATTATAATAAAATATAGATTTACAATTATTTATTGTTAAAGTAAAAAAATGTTAAAATTTATATTTAATAAATAAAAAATTTAAAATCATTTATACATAATAAAAAAAATCTATAAAATAATTATAAATCACATATATATAATAAATACATTATATGGAATATAATTACAATCATTTCTGTATATATTAATAAAATGTTTGTTCATATAAAATAATTTTTAAATTCGTTATATATCTTTTATACATATAAAAATTAAAAAAATTAAATTTTTTAAATATACATATATTTGAAAACATTTTTGTATATTATAAAAACTAAAATATTTTAAAATTTTGAAAAATGTTTGAACTATAGTTCAGACTTTAAATTTTCACAAAACAACAAATTAAATAAATAAACCTCAAAATTACAATCAAAACCTATCTAAACCACAACCTAACAAAAAAATCTAACATTGAATTACTCAAACTCTTCATCCTAACTAAAATCTAACATTCAAAACCAAAAATCCACAAATTTAACATCCAAAAACTAACATTCAAAACCAAAAATCCACAAATTTAACATCCAAAAACTAACATAAATCAAATTGGAAAATGAAATTGATGACTTACAAGATTTGTGGAGGGATTTGAGGGGTTTTAGGAGTTTGTTTGATGTTTTAGAGAGAGAGAGAGAGACAGAGAGGGAGAGAGGGAGAGAGGGAGAGAGAGAGGGAGAGAGAGAGAGAGAGAGGGAGAGGGAGAGAGAGAGATAGAGAGAGAGAGAGAGAGAGAGAGAGAGAGAGAGAGAGAGAGAGAGAGAGAGAGAGAGAGAGAGGTTAAATGAAGAAGAAGAAAGAACCGACGTTTTTGTATTAAAAAAATTCACGGATAAGGATCCTCAGAATTTCGTCTGTTATTTTTGGCATTTGGCGTTTCATAAAAAAAATGGCGGTTTATTTTCCTAGTAGATGTCAATTTCTGAGGATTTCCAATGACTATCCTTTCCTTCGAAAATCCATCATAATATTTTTTTAATGGCCAACTGACCAATTTACAGATGCGGATATTCTCTTTTTGTCAGAATCCGTCGGTAATTTTTGACGAAATTCTGAAAATGATAAAATTCCATGCATGCTTTCTAATTTGGATAATAGTTTGAAAATATATTTGTTGGAAATCTATGAGAAATTACCGACGGATTTCCAACAAAAATCTTGTTTTGGGGTTACAAAGCATGAGAAAAATGACCCTCAATAAGCTTTCATAATTTTTTTTGATTTATAAGGGCCTATTATATGCTTGAAAATGTTTGAAACACTTGGAAATTTTTGACATTACACAAAATAAAATTTGTAAATTTGATTACTGTAATATGTTTGTTTATATATATAAGTGTTTATGCGAGATATTACGTATATGTTGATGTATTCCTAAATTTTTTTATAAACTTGAAATAATTGAACAATTGTTAACTCACATCCTACTAACACTTAATATGTGTTATTGTGACCTTGTCGGAAACAAAAGTTCCTTGGAATTCTGTCGGAAATTTATGATGGAATTATGAAAAATACAGATCTGTCGTTAGAATTCCGTCGGAATAAGGCGAAAGAATTTCAGAGAAGTTGAAACCCCAAAACGCTCAGATTTTATATACGTCAGAATTCTGACGGAATCCAAAGAAATTCCAAGGAATCAAATGGAATTTTTTGTAGTTAAATCTTCTTGAAATTCAATGGAATTTTTTTAAATCAATGTACAATGAAGTTTTAAAAAAACATTACAATGAAAGTTTAAACAAATCCAACAAACTCATAATAACAACTATAATAATAAAGTTAAATATATGATTACAAATTTTCCGAATACGTTAATCTACTCAAAATTCAAAAAATAATAAGACAGACATGAATTTGAATCTTCGTCAAACTCTCCAACCTCAGCCTCTGACTTAGAGTGTATAACATTATCATCTCCAAACTCGGTTAAATCAACAACGAGTTGAAAATTTGATGAATCTTCAACCGGACTTACGGATGCTAGAGTTTTATTGTAATAGGTCATGATGAGAAATTTCATGTACTCTTTCAATAGGGTAAATTGACGTTAAAGTGATCCAATGATCATCATCTATGTGCCTA
The DNA here is from genome assembly GCA_905132885.1 of Moricandia moricandioides. NCBI lineage: Eukaryota > Viridiplantae > Streptophyta > Magnoliopsida > Brassicales > Brassicaceae > Moricandia > Moricandia moricandioides. The sequence continues at coordinate 149,050 of CAJHQQ010000262.1, forward strand.
ACCCGAGAATAACAAATGTAGCACACCTAAAAATTAAAATTTTGTATTAGTAATATGTTAAATAATATATATATATATATTGATAAACTATTACGATAAATTGACATACCTGATCAGCTTAAGAACCAAGAATGAAAGGATCATAATATTACAGTCTCCTTGGCGAATGAAAGGAAGTCACAACAAATGCATCGGTTTTCATCCCACAATCAATAGTGTAGTCATACCAATCACAATAGAATATAATGCACCGCAATCCAATCATACCTTGATATTGGACTTCCTAAATTTATTTTATGTCTTCGTAGTACACATCATTACCGGATGAAGAAGATACACGAGCATCATAAGTTATCCTTGAACGGTCTTCCCTTTGAATTTTGAACGCATATCCTCAAGTACAATATCTCGGATATTACTTGACCAGATAGTTTGGCCCACACATAAACTCGCATAACCAATCATCGAATATTCACCTATGGCCAAACCTTCATTCACCTATAAAAACAAGCATGTTATGGCCTTACCTATGAGTTGTTATATATTAAATTTTACAAAAAAACTAATTTGTATACACACACTCACATAATCAAAAAGTCTTCCAACAATTCCTTTATGCTTGAGTTGTTCAAGCTCCTCTTTGTGGTGGCTCTGTAAGTGAACCACATATTGGCCATATAAATCTTGTGTAGATAATGTCAGTAATCAAATCAAGATCTAACATACAACTTATTGAATTTCACATTTTAACGAAGTAATATATATAACCTCTTATATTCAAGAATATTTTTGCAGTTGCTGAGCAAATATGTTTGCAAATGAGTGTACTCCTCCTCAGTAAGTCTTTAGTCCTCTGATTTTCCGCTAATTCGTCCAATATCTGTGAATTTTTTCAGGACAGAAACATAATATGTTGCTTTTTCCCTCTGTCATCATGCCGAGCAGGTCTTCGGTTTTTTATCAGCACTTCTTCTGGAAAGTAGTATTTAGTGAAGTTTTAAGTTTCTTCATTTATGCTTTATGCGACTATAGATTCTTCCACCTTTCTTAAATTTTTGATCTTCTTCTTCAAATGAAACATATATCGCTTGAAAACATACATCCATCTACACTGCACCACCAAGTTCCAATTCTCTTTCGAGATGAATAGGAAGATGTTCTATTACATCGAAAATGATAGAGGAAATATCTTCTCAAGGTTGCAAAGAATCACAAGTATATTAGCCTCCAAATTATGAATACCTTCTTTAATGAGTGTTCTCGTGCTTACATAGCGGGAGAAAGTATTTATCCATACATACATAACGAAAAAAACTCCATAAGTATAACCATAACACGTTCAAAGGAAAAATAATTAAACTGGTTAAAATAAAAGATACTTATAATTTCTTCATGAAAATTTCGTGGCAATTATCCAGAAAATGCAAAAGGAAGGAGGCGCAACATCATTACATGACAATCATGACTCTTCATGTTAATAAACTTCACTTTTGTCAACAAAGTTACGAAAATTCGCTGCATCACCATATGGAAATTTAACGATGTTTGTAATTAAATCAAAGAACTTGTCTTACGCATCTGCATCGAATCAGTATACGGGAACATGACCATTAACGTGCTCATCAACATGAAGTTCGACACGAGCAAAAATACCAACTAAATCAAGTCTTGAATTCAAATTATCCTTTGTTTTACGTTGGATATTGTGAATCGTGTTCATCAGATTGTCGAAAAATTTCTTCTCAATATGCATGACATCTGCCACAACAAAAAGATTCATCCAATATGGCAGATCTTAGAAAATACTCTTCTTATGCCAATTTTGAAAATCTCCAACACCATCAACTGGATAACTTGCGTTTGCAGCTACGCCAAGTGTCCTATTTGCACCAAAATCTCTTGTATATTCGAACAACTTACTGCCACTTACTTATTCAGGTGGATTTTCAAAAACCTTCTTGTTCTTCGTTAAAAATGTCTTACTCGTAACGATATGGATGATCATAGTAGAAATCTCCTATTAGTCAAACCAACACGTTTTTTATCCGTGTATTATTTGGAAAGCATCTTTGTTATCTTGTATATATGGATAATAGGCTCCCATGCGTTGTCCATCCAGACAACATACTAAATATTGGAAAATCACTTATTGTCTACGTAGTGCTCGCATCTATTTTTTTTTAACACGAAACATCATATGTAGGAGCACCATGTGTCCATAATTTTTGCAAATCATATATCATTGGTTGAAGAAAGACATCGAGTGATCGCCATGCTCTGGCCCGGGGTACGAGAATGGAGAGAAACAAAAAATCTCGTAGCATGCACAAATTTGGCGGTAAGTTGGAAGGTGTCACAATTACTAGTCATTAAGAATATTGTCTTCCATGCTTTCCAATTAGGTTGAAATCATTAGTACATAATACAAGGTAGATATTTCTTCTCTCATACACAAATTATGGATATGTTGATTAGAAATGCTTCCAATCTTTCGCATACAAAGGATGTGTAATCTCACCATCTGTTGAGTGCTCTGCATGCCATCTCATTGGTTGAGATATGCATCAAGACTGATACAACCTCTTCAATATTTCCTTCAAAGATATATACCATATTATTTTGTATGGCACCAGAACAATTCCACTCTTATCCTAATAACAAGGTTTCCAACAAAGATTGCATTTATCCTGGTTCTCATTCGCTCTCCGGTATATCATGCAGTTATCGATGCATACATATATCACCTGATACGGTAAACCAAGACCAACTACTAGTTTCTGAACCTCGTAGTATGAACACGGTGCAAGATTATCCTCTGGTAGAATACCTCTCACAAAATCAGCAATCACATCCACACATTCATGAGCCAAATTATAATCCGTCTTAATAGTCATCAATTTACTTGCATATGATAAAGATGAATGACCATCTCTACATCCTTTGTACAATGGTTGTTTTCCTGAATCTTACATATCAAAAAATCTTCTAGCTTCTGCATTGTGTTCTTCTCATCTATCTTCTTCCTCAACCATCAAGGTAAAAATTTCTCTATAATGATAATTTACCATATGCATAGTCCCTACACCATAACCTACATCCGTCCTTGGTTCTTCCAATATATCCACAGTCTGAGGTTTGCTACTACTACCATATTCATAATCAGTTTCTCCATAAAGATACCAAACCTCATAACTCTGTGTAAACCCTTTCAAATATACATTAGTCCAAACATCCATCTTCTTAATATTCCTATTATTTTTTACAAGTAGAGTATATTAAAGTACTGATTTTTGCTTCCGGTTGTTTCTCAACTAATGTCATGAATTACCTAATGTCTCTTATATATTCTTTTGTAAGTAAATTGGTGTTTGGAACGAATGATAAAAATAAGGAGAAAACATAATTTTCCTTTCTTTTTTTTGAATAAGGGGAATGAGAAGTGAATGAAGGAAATGAATGGAGCTCGTATTTATAGAAGAAAAGTTTCAGAAAATTTTGACGGAATTTTGATGAAATTTACGACGGCCAAGGAAAAGGTCCTCAGAAATTTTTCGGAAATTTATAATTTTAAAATTATTAGAAACGATCATATATTTTGTTGAAAGTTTGTTGGAAATATTTGACGGATTTCTGATGTAAGGATAATTTTTGAAAAAATTAAAACTGTCACTTAGCAGATATATCTTTTCCTTTGTATTTGGTCAGTATGTGTTCAGAAAATTCTGAAACACCGACAAGTTGTTATTTTTGATTTTCATTGGTATTTGTTCTGAAATATCTCAGAAATTTCAGAATTCCATTTTCTCCTTCAGAAATTATGTCAGAATATGCATTGATTACTTGTAGTGTGCACTATGGTGATACTTCTTACAAATTGGCAATAATGTGATCTTCAGCATATTCATCCCCACTTTGAGCACCTTGGCCTAGATTTTTCACTCGTGTATACATCATGCAATCGTAATTGTGTAGAAAGAATGCCTGCCATTTATGCTTGGTTAATCTATCCCAAGTATTTATCGAAGATCTACCAGAACGGAAAAATGTATGTTTTAGTTGTTTCCACCAAGTATCTGCGTGTCCACGGTATCTCATACCGACCAAGAATACACGAAGAGTTTGTGATACATATCTGAATTAGAATATTTCTTCCATGGACACTATCCCGTCGACGAGCTCCTCGCCTTGCAATCCTTCATGGAACTTTGGAATCTCAACCCGAAAACTTCCTTCCCACTTATTGTCATATTTTTTGCGATGACACTGTTGTAACATTTCATCAAGATAAACGTGTCTATGATGTTCTTCTTCATCATTGTCGGACGAAATAATACCCAGACGATCATTTTAAGGTACTTGTTTTTGATGATGATGTTGTTGTTGCTTTTGTTGTTGTAGTTGTTGTTGTAGTAGTAGTTGTTGTTGTTGTGGATGTGGTTGTGGCACTTTTATCCAAGTGAGTCGTCTATGGCGCTGCATAGACACTTGATCAACATTTGAATGTTGGTAGAGATGCTAGCTTGCATCTCTAAGAGCATCGTTCAAATTCATTATTTGGTGTGTTTCCTTCAGGTTAATATCCATGAGTGCCCTCCCTTTTTTTTTGTTATCGTAAACGTGATATTTTGCCAGAAACGTGATCGCTCTGATACCAACTAATGGAGAGCGGAAGCTAAAACACCAAAGATCAAAGGATGATATCGAGGGAGGTAGGTAGTTCTTGGATTCAAAACAAAAATGAGAACATAAAAGGGGTGCGAATACTTTTTGCAGTGCTTGCAAAAGCTCTTCGTGAGACTTCAAAGTTAATTAAATAAATCGCTCTTTATAATGACTGAGAGTTCCCTATAATTACTAATGAAATAAATCCTAATCTTGAAAGAAAAACATGATCCTTATCTTAATATGTCTTCTATGCGCTACATCATAATGAATATTAAATGTATAAAATATAAGTTTTATCCATTAAAATATTTCTGATATATATATATATATATATATGATAAATTGTTAAATATATCCAAATTATTAAAATCGAATTACCTAAATTATTTGAAATTACCACAAATCTGAAACATTTGAAAAAATCTAAGTTATTCGCCCAGAAATGTCAAAGTTACATAATATTTTACATGAATCATCCAATACATTACCCTAATAATCCGAGAAAACTTATAGGATCAAAGTTGCATCCACAATTTTTACTATTTACCATTTTCTATATTTATTATTCAAACTGAATCGAAACAAGAACTACATAAACCAATCTAAACCCTAATTTCTTTGGTTTTTTAAAGGGAGAATTTAGTTCTACCAAAAGTTTGATACTACTTTCAAATTTACCATTAATGAATGACTATTTTCCAATATACACTAAATTTATGATGAAAATAGATTAAACTAATTTTTCTAAATATTTATAAAACATTTAGAAATTCAACATCACCCCATTAACACTAAACCCTAAACAACAATCAATAAAATGTATATTTAAATGTTAATATATATTGATTGATAGTATTTTTAAAAAGTGGTACTTAACTTGTGGTATTTTTAGCAAATTTTTTTATGGAATGTTAATTGGTTTTTTGAACTATCTAAAATGAATCAATAGCCGAAATGCCGAAACTTAATAAAGTGCATGCACCAAACTCAATGGATAGTCGAATGTAAGTGTATACGCCATATTACCAATTTATTTAATGTCTATCCCATAATCTTTTTTTTTGGGTCAAATGTCTATCCCATAATCTCAGTGTGTTACTGCCCAAACTTATTAATGTTCATGCACCACACCCAATGTATTTAATGTCCACCCGATAATTTCCACTGTATTTAATGTAGATAATGTCTAGCCCATTATTTCTGGCTGGATTTATCAAGAGAAATTTGTAAAGAGAAATTTAATCGAAAAACTTTGTAACGAGAAACCCTAAGACGTGAAGAAGAAATCTAATTTTGTAGCCATTATGTAAAGAGAAATTGTTAAGAATAGCACAAGTTAAGTACAAATTTTTCAAAATATATTCAATCAAAAATATATTAACGTTTTCGTTTGCACTTTAATGATTATTGTTTTGAGTTTAGTGTTGAAGTGGTGGGGTTGAGTCTCTAAATGTTTTATAAAAATTGAGAAAAAATAATTTAGTCTATTTTTATCATAATTTAAACGTATTTTTGAAATTATCATTTATTAAAGGTAAATTTGCAAAGTGGTATCAAACTTGTGGTAGAATAACAATTTCTCCTTAGTTAAATAAATCTGCTTTAAATAATAGTAATCTCTATAATATTATTTGAGAAGTAAATTTAATATGTGTCGACCCCACGTCAATTCTTATCATGATTAACTACAAAAATTATTTTAATGAATTAAAAATATTGCTTTTAGTTACCTTTATTTTCCTTTTTATTTTTAGTTTATTTAATTAGTTTTTAATTTAATTTAATTTTTATTTTTCCAATATAAATATAATAAATAAATAAAAAGTTTAAAAATTAAAAAAAATAAAATAATATTTATATATAATATGATTTCATAAAAAAGAAAGTTAACAAAAAAAATAATTTTTTATATTAATAAAAATAATAAAATAAACAGATAATCAATCCACACTTTAGTTTATTTTGTTTATTTGATTATGTTATACAAAATATTAATAAAATATATTTATATATTTATGAGAACAACCCACCTAATATTAATATATTTAGAGAAACAAAATATTATGGTTGAATTTAAAGAAGGAGATGAACTTTAATGTACTTAACTGATAACTAAATCCACTAGATATTACATATAAAAGTCACATGTCTAATTAAAAAACATAATATTATTAATATAAATTATAAAATTATTTAAATTAAAAAAAATTAATCAGTTTTTATAATATATTTATTTTAAAAATATTTATATCCACATATGAATATGGGAGAATCACCTAGTTTTGCTAAAAAATAACAAGTTATCTTAGCTATTATCTCCTTAAAATAAACCAACTTTGACATTTTTAGCAAAGGAGGATATGAGTTTTATGGGGAACTATTCAAAACAAAAATACTCAAACTATTATACAGTTTCAACGAATTTACGAATAAAATTATTAATTTATATATTATAGTTTTTAATATAATTTTTATGTATTAACTCTAAATAATAACAATTAATATATAATATGCTTTTTAGTTGTCAATTACAGTTTAATGACAAATAAAAAAAAATCTAATACATATAGTTAAACACCAAACTTTCATTTGTTCATATAACAAAGTGAGTTTAGTTCAAAAAGGTGAACAAAGGGAAGAAAAATACGAGTAATTATCCTTAAATCTTTTTTTTTGCCAAAGTAATTATCCATATTTGAGCAGAATCTTTACAAACATATATGTATATTTTGACAATTTATAAAAAATTGGAAGCCCCACCAGGGGAGGAGTCCTTCAAATGTGTTGATATGATGTGATTAAGCATGGCTCTGATTTATAGATAATGATTATATTTACAGTTTATAAAATTCATATCAAATCATGAGAAGCCAAAAATTATTAAAAATACAAAACATGATCTTAATATACACGTGCACTTAGAAACAATATATTTGTGAGGAAATTATTGTGTACTTAGGAAGAACATGTTAACCTTAACACATATGTGCACTTAGAAACAACATGTTAACATTAATAACCAACATCTAATCGCCCAGAAATGAGGAAGATGATACTTCCTCTAAAAATTCAGATGTCAATGCTGGTGAAACCAGTTTCAAAGAACAACACAATGAGAAGGATGTAAGTGATGATGCTGACATAAACAAAGCAAGGGAAATAATACACGGTTTTCTTTGTTGGGTATTGTGAAGAAGAAGGATTAACATTCTAGTAGTAGAATGTCAATATTCAAAATTTGTGCAATGGAACATAATTTTGACTATAAACACAAAAAACTAAATTATGATATCTTCGGTGTGTGATAAAGATTGCAGCTGGTGAGTTTGTGCATAAAGATTAAAAGGTTCTTCATATTTCATTATCATAAAATATGTTGTCGAACATTCATGTGCTCCATCAACAAAGAACAATTCTGTCAGGATAACTTCAGCAAAAACAATTTATGCATAAGTATGATTGTGTGAAAGACGGGCCAAAACTTAGTGATGTCATCCATCTTATGCGTACGAAGCATGTAATCGAGGTGTTTTACTCTTTAGCGTGGGATGCACGTGAGTATGCAATCACCGCAATGGGAGGTATTCTAGAAAGAGCTTATGGGAAATTTCTCAAATACTTGCACATGATGAAGGAAGCTAATCATGGGCATACACATTTTATGAAATTTACAATGATGGGATATTCAAAATCCTTTTCATCTCGTTTGGAAAGTGTGTCAGAGGTTTTTACAAAGCCATTCAAAAAGTTATTGTTGTCGATGAGACGTTACTAAATAGAAAATTCAAAAGTGTATTGATGGTTGCTACTCCTTTGGATGAAAACTCGAATTTATATCCTATTTCATTTGAAGTTGCTGACTCAGAGAACGACCGCTCATGGGACTCGTTTATGAGGCAACTAATTAGTGTGGTAACTAGTGACGAGCAAGGTTTAGCTTTTGTGTCTGATAATAATACCTCAATCTCTAAATCACTTGTGAATATGTTTCCTCAATATGTTTTCATTCAACACTTGCTGAATAATGTTGTAGCATATTTCAAGGGTAAAAGTGTGTCTGGTTTGGTTACAAATGCTTTTAAAGCTTATCGAGTTGCTGACTTTCAAAATAGGTTCACAGCTATTTGCTCAATTAGTCTGGGATTAGAAAATCTAATAGAAGCTGAGGTGAGAAAGTGGGCTCGCTGTCAATCTATGGGTTTGAGGTATAATATTAGGATCGCTAATAGTGCTGAATTGATAAATGATGCATTGTGTGCCCTCGCACTCTGTGGATTTGATCCCTTAGTACTGCAATTTGAGCTCTCTTAGCAAGAGTAGTTCGTAGGGTTAATTTGATAGATTACATTATTAAGAACATAAACCTTAACCCTCACGCTGTCAAATTTGGCGTTGTTTCCTGGGAGCAAGGATTGCCATTAGATTTATTTTCTTGGTTTAGTCTAGGATTTTTCATTACTACAATTTACTAATAATTTCTTTTTCTTGTTTTTCAGGTGCATGCCCAACAGTATCAGAAGAAACAAGAACCATGAATTACTCTTCTCATATCCAGTTCTAATTGAACGCTCGATCCACAAACAGATACGTCAAGCATCGATCGACAACAACATTCAACCGTTGATTGATGCTTCTTCACGACCAACATTGATCAACAGCATCAACACGGGCATCGATCGATGGTAGTTCACGAGTTCAGATGTTTGCGACATTAGTTTTGGTCCGAGATGAGAGAGGAGACCTGTATAACCTCGAAAGTCATCTGCGTAATGCAACAGGTCAGAGACTTGACGATCAGGGGGTTGAAATCCTTGAACCAGAAATAGAAGCAGACACGGAAGTAGCTTGACGTAAAGCTAATGCCCAAGCTGCAGCAGCTTGACCTGAATCTAATGCCCAAGCTGCTCAACGGACACTAGCAGACTACAATCGTCCAGACCAGTTCTATGCTAACAGATCTATTATTCATCCTCCAGCTTTCTAGAGGAACGACACTGAGATCAAACCGTCCTTCTTCGCACTTGTTGCGCATACACCCTACCATGGATCACGACATAGCATCCGATGGATCATCTGGAGCGGTTTGAGGATCTTGTATATGTTATTAAAGCCAATGGAGTTCCTGAGGAATATCTATTTTTTAAGCTCTTTAAGTACTCACTTGCTAGAGAAGCTTCACATTGGCTTAAGCATCTACCACCATGATCTCTGACAGCCTCGACAAACATCAAGAATGCTTTCATGCGCAATTTCTTTGATGATGCGCGAGAAGAAGACTTGAGAAGCAGAATCGCCACATTCACGCAGGAACCTGGAGAATCATTCAGAACTTCTTGGTTCAGATTCAAGTCCTATCAGAGAGACTGCCCACACCACGGTTTCAACGAGGTGCAGCTACTTAGCACTTTATTCAGAGGTATTGATTTGCAGTACCAGATGGTTTTAGACACAGCTAGTGAAGGGAATTTCAACAATAGGAGTTCAGAAGAAGCAACAACGCTTATTGAGAACTTGGCGTCTAGCAATAGCACCAAGAACACTGATTATGAGAGGAAGAAATCAGCTCCAGCTTTGAGGAAGAAGCATATAGATGAAGTCAAAGGAAAGACAATGTTAAGAAGAAGAAGAAGAAGAAGAAGAAGAAGAAGAAGAAGAAGAAGAAGAAGAAGAAGAACTAGAACAGAAACTCAGTCAAGAGCTAAAAAACAGTTATTGGTGGAAATGGTTTCCAGACACAGAAAAATCAGAGCTAAAACATAAACTCCTATGGTGGCAACATGAGCAACTACAACCAAAATTCACAGCAGCAGAGACCCTACATCTAGAGACTCAGTCAAGTTCACAACAACAAGAACTTTGGATCTTCTTATCAGAACCTACATCTAGAGACTCAGGAGAGCAAGTTGGAAGCTATGGTTGACATAGTATTGGAGCAGCAGATGACTGAATTTCAATAGAAAGATTGATGCTCTGTAATTTAACCTCAACACAAAGTTTGAGACTCTAAGCACTCATGCTAAGAAGTTAGAGAATCAAGAAAAAATAGGCCATTCAGAGACATGAGACCCTTATTAAGGAGAAGGAGGAAGCTGGTTAGAAACACCACGTCAGTGCATTGATAGGTGATGATAATTAAAGAGAGAACAGCTCCATGAGAGAGATTTCCGAGTAGAAAGTGCAATGTCTTTTGGTAGTTTGCACATGTTTCGATCTACACCAATTTCTGAGAATTGATCGAAAGAACCCTCAGAGTCTGTAGCTTTGTGTGATTCTTCGACATCGATCGGCGTCGAGACGTCAACATCGATCGACGGTCTTCAACAGAAAAACTATTTCGTCTACCAAGTCTGAATGCAAGCTTGTTTGTCAGACATTCAAGTAGGGAGACTCCATAAAAGAAGGCCAATACACCTGAGCCAATGGAAATAGAAAGCCACTCCAGAAGGAAGCAAAAGATTCCTAAACATCTGCGCAAAGAAGCAACTGACAAAGAGATGGATGACTTTGCCAAAATAGTTTTCAAAATCCCTCTAGATACTCAATTTTATGAAGTGTACTATACTCATAGATTGTGGATGTTTTTTCAGGGAATCCAAGGAGACATATGAGGACATAGAGCGCATGTTCAGCGACCTTAGAGAGAAGCTGAAGCAGAGGATCACTCTGAGGAAGAAAAGTGACCCTGAGAAGTTCATGATTCCATGTTTTGTCAAAGACCACGAGTATCCCAATGCCCTCGGTGATACTTTGGATCAGCAGTCATCACCATTCATAGAGCTATGGCAGAGAAGCTGAGCCTGAAAGTGGAGCCTTTCAGTGATTCATTCACTTTTGTGGACTGCTCCAAATTGAATTCAGGAGGGATAGCCAGAGACTTCCCAGTGCATATTTGCAACGCCTTAGTCCAATAGACTTCCATGTGATGGATATCAAGATTGACTAGAACTCTTCCTTGGAAGAGCATTCATGGCCACAATGGGAGCTATCTGCGACATGAAGACAAACAAGCTATATCTATCCTTAATAGGTTCAAATAATTTTTATGAACCTGTTAAAGTTAAGAACAAGGCTGCTCTCATCAAATTGGGTAATGATGCAGGACTGATAGCTACATGTTTTTGCGACTATGAGCACGAGGAGAATTCGGATGATGGAGCATCCATTGACACCCATCCCAGACAATCGGTCGACAGTGAAAAAATTCAACAATCGGTCGACACCCACCTTTCAGTATCGATTGACACTCACCATCCCAATTTAGGATATGATCCGGCTGACCAAGAGTATGATGAGGACTACAAGGCAGAAGAAATCATTGAGTATTGTGGTCTTGCTATGGAAGAAACAGGTATTATTGCCACATGCTTCTGTGATTTTGACCTAAAGAAAGAGCCTGCGGATAAAACATTGATCGACACTAAGATTCAACAATCAATTGATGGTCTCAAAAATCAACAATCATTCGATTTCAAACCTTAACTGTCGACCGACACTCACGCCATAGATAAGAACAAAGAAGACAGTTCAAAGGATATTGTCTACACTGGCCAGCAATACCGTGAGTTGGCACCAAAGCACACCAACCCAGTTTACACAGAACTTTACCCAGAAGAAGTAGCTGAGCAAAATTCATTTGAGTTATGGAAATCTAGAGGCTTCAGTCGGTTGAACGAAACCATAGATCCAGCATCGATCGACAAGACACATCTGCTATTGATCGACGGTCTCACCGAATAGGGATCCAGAGCTTTTGACAACAAAAAACAGAGAATATTTCATTGGGAGAAGAGAGATGAGTATGGAGTTTACATAGATGAGAATGGCAATGCAAGAGCCATGATGGCATTATCATTAATGTGTCTAAGGAGGACATCATTGAGATTCTTGAAAGAGCCAACATGCATGAATATACTCATCTATGTTTGCCAGAGTATGCAGCAGACATTCGCAGAGCCAGACTAGACACATCAACTTACAGCACACAAGAAGTTGACAACATGGTACAAGTAATTTACAGAGCTTAGGAGAAAATGACGGATGACTATTATAAGAGGCTTGATGAACTGTACTACCCGTTCAACAATAGTATTGGTTGGTTAACCATGTGCATGGAAGAAATGAAGCACAAGATGGACTACACTCATCGAATTATTCAACAACAACACTCGATTGGAGCAGTTAGTTCAGCATCGACCGACGACAATACTTGGACATCGATAGTCATCACATAGCATTTAGGCAGAGGCTGGCAACAAAGACATTATTGGAAGACAAGCTTGATGACGTTTACCTTTCTCAAGACTTGATGAGGAATAATATCTACCAGAAATTGGATGATATTTAGAGCCCACAGATGCCAGGCTTAACATGATGACGGGATGCATTCAAACACTCCAGGAAAGGATGAGTACAATGGAAAATGCTCAAATAAGGTTGGACAACCAGAGAACCAGAGGAGAAGAAGCTGTGAGGAGCTTCATCATTGCATGGTTTCAGACGGGTAGAGAGTATGTGGATACATGCTTTCCACATTGGTTCGATAAACCACCTTACTATTCCAAAAGTCCAAACGTCGAGCTTAAGACTATAACCAAGCTCTGAGTGGGAGGTAAGCCACTAGGTAGTAAGTTTTAATTTGGTTTTTGATTATTTAATTATTAATTACGTTTTTATTTAATTACTTTAGGTTTTTAAGGAGTAGAATGGATTGAAACCACCATCGGTTGACATCAACACTTCACCGTCGATCGACGGCTTGGATCGTTTACAATCGGTCGATAATTATCACTCACCATCGGTCGACACTCTTTACGGAGTTGGGTAACTTTGACTTTCTCTTTATCTTTTACTTATGATTTAGTTTTCTCTTAACTGAACCGGTAGGAATAACACTAGGGACAATGTTATTTAAGTCTGGGGGAGTTTTCTGATGCTTTTATTTATTTTGAGATTTTATTTGTTATGTTTACCTAAGTTTTTCAAAAAAAAAATTATTGATTCAAGAAGAAGATTATGATAAGAACTTATTTATTGACTAACCACACTAGAACACCGCTCTTAGAATTGGTGATTAAAGAGATTACTAGAGATGCCAAAGTGAATCATCATGCCATTAGATCGCACTTACTAAGAAAGTTTGAAGGAATAAAAGCTAATATCCAATTTAATACTAACTATTTTGCTGGCTTTGTGGCTTGGCATACATCGGATCGGATTCCTTCTGCAAGTTTGTATGGTACTAGTCTGTGTGTTTCTGATTCCCTTCTCTCTCTCTCTCTCTCTCTCTCTCTCTCTCTCTCTCTCTCTCTCTCTCTCTCTCTCTCTCCCTCTCTCTCCCTCTCTCTCTCTCTCTCTCTCTCTCTCTCTCTCTCTCTCTCTCTCTCTCTCTCTCTCTCTCTCTCTCTCTCTCTCTCTCTCTCTCTCTCTCTCTCTCTCTCTATCTCTATCTCTCTCTCTCTATATTCAGCATCTATAAAAAGAAAGATTGAAATGATTTCGTAGAATATGTAGAGGGGTAGTTAAATTACCTATGACCCCATTATTCTAATTCAGAAAGAAATGATCACACATTGTTGGAAGCGAGGGATAGGTACATTACCGATGACCCCACTATTCGCCTACAACTTTGTTCAAAAAAAATTGAAAAATAAGATGGCAAGATGGATTGTATCAACATCATTGTCCATTGAGTTTGAGATTTAAAAATATTTTGAGAAGAGAGAAGAGAGGGAATAAATGGATCATGAAAGACTTTATACACATGTATGCAGACTTGTAGGAGTTGAGCCCATGTATCTTTTGATCGATACTCCCAAGGTAAAGTTTGCACTTTATTTTTATGCAAAGAAATGAGATAAGTAGAAGGGTGAGTCAAATTAGTATTTGTTGAGTTGCTGACAAAATGGATTTGGTTGCTATACTAGGATATGGCATAGAAAATTTCTCTTGATTAACATTATTTGATGTGGTTGCAATATATTAGGGGTGATAGTTATACTTATACATTATATGAGTCCCCGCTTTTCAAACCTCTTTCATAGATTACCTTTGTTTTTCTTGAGGACAAGCAAAAGTTTAAGTCTGGGGGAGTTGATATACCTTGTTATTTACAAGTTTTAGACCATCATTTGACCTTATTTGGAGTCTATTATGTGGTCCGGACTGTGTTTAAGAGTCTTTACAGCTCCATGTACGTTTCGGAGCAATAAGGAGATTATGGAGCTTGCTAGAGCATTCAGAAGAGATATCCAGTAGCTGTTCACATTCAGCTAAGTACGATTTGATGTCAAGCATGACCTTACGAGTCAATTTCAAGCATGACCATCGATCGACAGAGCATCCTTGCTATCGATCGACGACCCACTCGCAGAGTATTGGCCGAATTCAAGCCCAAGTCAAGATGAATTACGAGAATTCCTCTGGACAAGTTTTGACCTAGTCTATATGAGTTCTGCCATTGTTTAGGCAGATATAAACACTTTTGAGGAGACACGTTTTATTCTATAACTTTTAATTTTCTTGCATTAAGCTTTTTAGTAGTTTAGGAGAGAAGATATGAACTTCTTCAGAGATTTGTATTGGAACCCAATTTATTATTTTATACATTATATTATTCAGTTCATCATGTTTTCTTTGATCATGTTTGAGTAATTCACCTGTTATATTTAGGGCTCATAAAGATATTGATGAATTAGCCCCAAAATATGATTGCTAGGATGAAGTAATATCAATCTTTGGAATTGTGTTTAATACTTGTGTTCTAGAGTAGCTAACTAGAAACCTGAACTTAGGACATGGACAACTATGAAAGTAGGTTATGTGACAGAATTGATTCCATTGAGCTATGTTGTTAGATGCATGCGAGAGCTGGTCTAATTAACATAGTGGACGAACTTCCTGTCTGATTAGCGTCGATCGACACTAGGCCTTAGACTTCGATCGACACTAGGCCTTAGACGTCGATCGACACTAGGCCTTAGCCGTCGATCGACGGTACACTTCTCTATTCGATAAGAGACTTGGGAAAAGAGGAGGTCGGACTAGTTAACATTTATTGTTCTCGCATATTAATAATTCCATATCATATCCATTATAATTCACTTGCCTAAAATCCTAGATCTACCGCTTTTCCATATTTGCATTCACTCAGTATTTTAGATATTTTCCTATTCCTCACAGACTTACAATCAAAACCTCTATTTATAGTTTGCCTAGCTTAACCATTAGAATTATAATAAATCTATTATGAGCTTTCGCTCTCTGTGGATTTGATCTCTAAGTATTACAATTTAACTTCTTTTGGTAAAAATAGTTTGGAAGGTTAATTTGATAAATTACATTATTAAGAACATAAACATTAACACGCATGCTGTCAAACGAAAGTTTCCTTTCGTTTTCGAGATGAAGAAGTGAGATAGGTCTGTCGATTTTTTACCTTTGTTGCTTTTACCTAATGTAAAAATACATATAAAATAATTTTAATTTACACAATTTTTAAGTTAAGTTTTTGTTTGAGAATTATAAGGGTTTATTTGGGTTAACATTAACAATAATTCTAGGTAGACAATAGTATCCAAATTAATTCTAAGTGAACAATAGTTCCGTTTTTGTCCCTTATAGCAAAAATCCCTTAAATAATAGAAGCCTCGAAAGTGAAGCAACTTCTAATTAATATGAACATTCTGTTGTGCTCAGGAGAGAAAGAGGAAATCAGTTGTTCTTATTATTATTTCATAGACAACTATACATACTATAAGATACACAACTAGGGTTTAGAATCTTCTAGAATATGGGCTTATGGGCCTAATGGACATCCACATAATAGTTCATAACACTCTCCCTTAGATGTCAATAATACAAAGTATTCCCTAAAGCGCATAAGATGCTGCCTCATTAAAAACCTTACCAGAAAAACCTTACCAGAAAAACCTAATAGGAAAAACCATGGTTAAGGGAAAAAGAGTACAGCGCGCATCTACTCTCCCTGATGAGAACATAACTTGAAATATCTGAAATTATAAAATCCGGTGATGAATTGATTTCTTCTCAGTCTTGGGCTTGAGCCGTTTAACTTCTCTTGGCAGATTTGACATTATTCACTAAAGCTTGAATATCTTGATGACCGTAGAATAAAATGACTTCAAACCACTTGTAGATCGAAGCTAACATATATGGCTAACTTCAGGCACTGGTCTAACTCTGCCAAGATGGGAATATCGAGCAATATTTGGGATATCGGTCGAAATTTCGTATTCTGAGACAGCTTGTATATGTCCCACGAAAACAGTCATATCTCGAGTTCTATCTTTTATAATGACTTGATTCAAATTTGAGACGAAAATAGACTCAAATATTTTTCTCTGGACATCAAGTTCATATTTTAATTCCATATAGAAGGTCTCCTTTGATTGGAAAACTTTCGACCTTCGATTCTGTCTCGAAAATGGAATGTTTCCTTGATTCTTTTCAAGTATGATTGATCTTGATCATTCTCTCCTGCTTCTCGATCTGAATTTCAAAAATACATAGGATTGATAGATCTTCATCACTGAAGTGATAATATTTCCTCTATAGGTATCTATCATTTGCGTGTTCTTTGTTGCCTCGTTAAAACCTTGACATGGAAAAACCCAATGGGACAAAAACCATGATAAGGAAAAAGAGTACAACCACGCATATCATCATATTCTCCCCTTGGAAGCATCATCTTTGAGAGAAGTATTCTTATCATACATATCATCCTTTTCAGAATTGATATAATCATATCCTTAGTGAATAAACTCATTTGATTGTCAGATAATCTCTTAGACCATTGGACTTCTTGTCCATAACAATAATTTCATACGAAAAAAGTCATATCTTGCTCTATTTAGACTCCATGTCCAAATTTCTTTGAATAGACAATCTTTTAAACCTTCATATTCTACATACTTGTACATACGAGTTATTCCTCCTCTTCTTGTAAAAGTTACAAGTATGAATATCCTTCTTATCATATGAAACCACATCTTTCAATCATGAAAGAGATAATTAATGTCAAATATTCTCGTACTTCATGACCAAGAATTTTTTTCTTTATATACTTAATATACTCGCGCGGTAATGTTCTCGAGAACTAGCACTTACTGCTTCTAGCAACCCGAATCCTTATGGGGTTTAGTGCTTATTACAGTTTATACCCTTTTGGATCATTGACATAATTGTCATTTCCAATGGCTTTCAATTCTTGTCAGACTAGAGAAACTTGATACTTCCATGACATGATGTGTTTCTTATAAAATTTCAGGTCTTTGTGAGAACTCTTGTGCAACTACTCTTTACATCTCACAACTTTCCATCATCTCTTTCATTCTTTCACATAAATACTCATTTATGTGCCACTGGTTTACACCTTCAGGTGTATGGACTACTTGTCCAAACACTCTCTATTCAAGAGATTTAATTCCACATCTATTGCTTATTTCCATTTTGGCCAATTATTTCTTTGTGTACACTTTTCAATAGATGGTTCATGATCCTCATTCTCATCAACTGCTACATTGCATGCATCAGTAGTATTCACGAAGTCGATTTAATATCACTTCTATATTGTTCTAGACATGACATAGCTATTTGAGATTTCTTTATTCTCAGGTACCTGAATTTCTTTTTTGTCATGTTGTATGTCTCTTCTAGAGATCTTTAATATTTCATTCCTCGATTCTGCCATTTTTATTCATGCTCCTTTTCTTTTTCGAGGATTGTTATATTTAGAACCGATAGGTCTATCACGCTTCAGACGTTCTTTAGACTCATTAGCAGTTTGATATTGTCCTTCTGGAACATATATTTTAAGTGGAACATTTACAGCCGATACTTGTGACTTAATCACTTTCTTAGGGTCAATAAATGAGTTTGGCAACTCATATAGTAATAGAATTATCTCCATACATTCATTTTGGACTTATTATCACGCGCTTTAGTCCGAGGATCAATGATAATTCATTTCATCATTTTCCAGCTGTTTCTTTTCTCCCCTAATGTTGGATAGACTAACTTTGAGTCTTTCGATAGATCTTATAAAATCTTCTAGATTTTATCATCAATGGAGATCATATCCAACATATTCATAACCTCATTTGTGGTCCCATCTTTTAGTTGTGTGGTGGAGCAACTACAACTTATCCAAATTTTGTAGATGGGGATCTTTAGTTCCTGACCCAAAACCAATTTAATGGGGAGAGAACTTAATTACTCTTTGGCATTATGCGAATCAGTGCTGCTGCATTTCACTTATGAACATTAATGAAAAGATGTTCATCATGTATCTTTCATATAAAATATTCATCAAAGGCTTGTGAATTCACCAGTTTTACTAATTAGTCTCGTAAACATTAGGTTGCGGATCAATAACAAGGATACATACGACATTCTTGTCGATGCATTAATTATAAACATTTGGTGAATGATCAGTCCACCAGTGGGTGATCAAGCCCACTAACATCTCCTTGTATAAACATATTTCAAATCTATTTGACTAGTGAAATTGTATTCTTATATTGCCTTGTAAGCTAGCAGCATATAGCAGATCATTCATAAGAACCTTCTTGTTCTTCAACGAATATCCATATAATAGTATATCTTTCGCATCGTTCTTAAACCGGGATGGCATAACCGGTTTGCCAAACATTACACTTTGAGCAAACTTCTTGTTTACTTTTACATTTATCTCCATTTTCTAATCACTGTGTAGTACAATCCAATAGTGCCTTGGGTAATACTTCTTGTTGAAGATATTCAACATTTTCCTTTACTTATTGTCTCAGTATTATTAGATTCTAAATTAAATCCCTTGGTTTTAATTTATAAATGACTCGTTAATTATATTTCTAGTGTGAACAAACTTCTGGATGTTTCACTTATTAGGGATGTGGGATTCTCTAATTCTCCCACTCGAGATATGACACTCCAAGTTCATATATCTTGGATTGAATCCCACTTTAAAATCAACAACGTACCAAATTTAAGGTCATGTGTTATATCAGATCCTTTTGACCTTTGAGACTTGAAAAGTATAACGCAATGAAGATTTCAAGTTGCGTTCCCATGGCCAAGCATGTATCTGCTCCTCTAGGGCTTCCAATAATCTTGATATTACAAACTATCGTACTCACAATAATTTTCTTTCTCTTCAGATGATTGAATCATATCTCTTTTTATTACCATCTTTATTTTTCTCAACTTTAAGTGAGATTATGAGTTCTAAAACGAAACTCTTGGTCTTGACCTTGACCTTTTCATATCCACATCGATAGCTCATCATTTTTCTCAGTCTCATATAGACAAGATATAGTTACAGATTTCAAATCTTGTAATCTTTAATTAGATGCAAAATACATAATGAGCTTTAGGTAATCACATTCATGTGATCATACATTTCTTTGGATTGTTCTCCAAAACTTTTGGATCATTTAAGGTCAAGTCAATTTAAAGCTTTCATATATAGAATGGTAATACATTATAAGAATATATATATATATATATATATATATATATGAATTATCATTAGCATATTTTATACTATTTAATAATAATCTTATTATTTTATCTAGAAGATTTTTACTATCATGCCATTAATCATTTATATATTAACTAGTTTTTTTTTCAAACATTCAAAAAGTATTAGATGATATGGAGAAATTAATTTCTCTAAGTAAATTTTAGTTGACCATAAAATAATGTTAAGCATGATAGAAAAATAATACTTATCTTGAAAGGAGAAGTGCATCGTTGGAGATCTGACACACTGATGACATCGGGAACAATTTCAACTTCTCGACTGATGAAGCCCAATGTAAAATCTCATCTTTTACCAAACGTATAGTACTCTGTATTACTCAAAACTTTGCTCATGGAAACATGGCTATTATGTTAGTAAAATAAATACATATATAATTATTTATGTAGTTCCTAACAAGACTAAACAATCGTAGAAATAAATATTGAACCATAACTGTTCAATTGTCATATTCAGGTATTAATTTAAGCCATAAACAATACAAGCATACGTGTAAATTAATGATGAACCAATATTACATCATAAAACTAACGTAAAGCATGCAAATTGGTTAAGTTAAAAACAATATATGAAACCAATGATTATTTTAATCTATTCAAGCAAACGAATTATATTAAATTATATGCATCTGTAAAGAACAACAAACTATTGTATGCAACCATAATGAGAGAATAATATTAAGCGTCAAAGGACAATGTTAACAATACATAGCCGTATGAATGTATGGATAAATAATCATAATAGCTTGGTTACAAATATATGCAGCCGTGTAAATAAGAAGTAACTATATGTAAGCTTATGAATAATAGTCAACAGACAACAATATGCAGCCATATGAATAAACCATAAATATTCGCAAACGTATTGAACAATGAAAAATAATAATAATCATAATGTCAAAGTAAAAATAAATAAATTCATACGGATATAGCTAATAAGCTGACGAGATTTAACTCAAAACTTAAACGACGATATGATCTCATTATGTAAAATTATGAACACTTATCTCAATGGTGTTGCCTCCATGATTAGAGATGAGTTCTGATGGCAGCGTCTTTGGCTCGATTTGGACACATGCAAACTTTGTTGGTTGTTTTGAGAGATTTTAGGGTTTTATTCAGCGACTAGGGTTTCGTGCTGATAACGTGTTGTGAATCGGGAGAGAAAGAAGAAATCAGTTGTTCTTATTATTATTTCTACATATATATAGGATACACAACTAAAGTTTAGAATCTTCCAGAATATGGGATTATAGGCTTAATGGACATCCACATAATAGTTCATAACACATTCAAAATAATCTAATTAATTTGATATTAGGGATGTCACTCCACGTCCGCGCAGAGTTCGTGAATTGTATTTTTCCATTTTGTTATTGACTGATAATTTTGGGTTTGGTTTATATCATATTTGAATCATGCCTATTTGAATGTAGTTGACCGTGAATATTATCCAGCTTCGTCTTTTCTGTTAATTTATTACTTTTTATCTCAAAATTGACCATTTAAAATAGGATAGTATCCGTGCTTTGAAAGAATAGAATTATATTTTATTGAAAAATTTAATAAAAAGTATATTTGTTCACTAATATGTTTAAGTATAAACGTTTGGTTTGTTTCCAGATTGTATTTTCTGGTTTTCAATTTGATTTTGGTTTTATTGTGGTTTTTAATTTTTAGTTCAATAAATATAGTTACAGTCCATTCTTTATAAATTTGATTTTGGTTTGGATTTTGTTATTTTGGTTTGGTTTAAATAACAATGTGAAGGATCCAATATAATTTCAAATTCAATTGAGAGAGTGGATTTGAATAATGATATAAAATTTTCAATCTTTATTCTGATTTAGGTAGTTATATTTTTGATTATATTTTATGTTTTTAAATTTTATTTTGTGTTGCTGAATATCTTTATATTTTAAATATTAAATATTTTTAGAGAATCGATATATCTCAAAGTTTATACTGAATCAGAAAAATACCTGCTAATTTTGTATCTCTATGTGCCTAAATTTCCAACCGAGCTGAAAATTTATATAATTGCATGCTATATATACGTACAGTGCGAGATAGCCTTGTTTGTCTCAAATTCCATCATCCAACAAACGGTCACATCAATTAACAAACGGTCACATCAATTAACAAACGGTCACATCAATTTGGCGCATTTGAACTATAACATTTGAGTTGTTCTATTTTCGAAGTCAATTTTTTTTATTTTGATCTGTTTTATTACAAAAGTTTACATATATAATATGAAGCGGTTTCATGTTTTGGTGCTTAAAATATTAATATAATTGAATTTTCAAATGTAGAATATTACTCCATCCATTTTATTTTAAAGTTTCGTTGTAGAATAATTTTTTTTTTGTTACATAATGAGTGTCGTTATAAAATTTCAATACAAAATATATAAATTTTATTCCTCAGTTTATTTTTTTTAATAATTAGTTAAAATATGGTTAGGTAGAAGTAATAATATTTTTATTTATAAAATATACTAAACTAAATATTTTTTAATATGTGCACAAATTTTAGAGAACAATTAAAATGAACTAGAGGGAGTATACTTTAGTAAGGTCTGAATAAAATTATAATAAAAATTATGTAGACTAATAAATGTTTCCTATACGAATCAATACTGTTATGACATTAAAATTTAATATTATTGTAATAATATTAAAGACTGAATTATACCTATTATATATGAATTTAATCACATTGGGCTTGGGGCAAACAAATTTTTGGACTTAATTTCCAGCTAATAAATTCATTCATGTGATTGATTGTCCATATAAAGATGGAAATGTTATTGTTGTAGAACTAAAAAAAATTGAATTTCTTTACTATTTGTTTTCATTTTATATCTGTAAACATAATAAATATCTTGGTGCACCTATTTTGGAATATATTTATATAGTTATACAATGTGGTTTGGTATTTATTTCTAAGGATTTGGAATATAATAAATATTATAGGGGATATAATATACTAACACTATTTTTTTTTAGAAGTTGTGCTAATATTCTTTACACAAACGATATGATGAACAACAAAATTATCTGAGATTTTATTGTTGATGAGGTGAAAACATCTGGATCTATTGAAAGTACACAATATATTTTGGTTCTATATATCAACCAGTGAGAAATTTGTTAACATTTTTTATTTATAATCATAATAACTATCTTGTTTGCAAACGGTTTTTTTTTTCTCATATATTCTTGTATATATTGTTACAAAAATTAGTATACACTCGGAACTACCCAATCTCAAATAATATCTTTTTCCTCTTACCTATACTTTTTATGAAACATGTTTAAGATATAGTAGATGATAACCAAACCATGCAAGCCTAACTCGGAAGAGTAAACATTGATTCATGTGTTATTTGTTTGAGACGGTACACCTTCAAGTTGGATATGAACATGTGTGAGTTCTTTAAATCATTATCTTAAATCTTAATTTTGATATACAATGAGACTCTATATATATATTACACCATATACAATGTGGTAGAATTCCAGTAAGAAAGTAAAATAATGTATATGTGAATAATGAAGGGATATCTTAGAACAAAGGATAATAAGAACAACTTTTCTTATTGCTTTAGAAACTCCTCAAAACTAAAGCTCTCAATGTTTCTCTTAGATCTGTTATGGAACACATCTACATAAAACATATATTTATAATGAAGGACAATTCTCTTTAACATGTGCGATATGAAAAACACAAACGTAATCTAATAGAAAACTTCATTTTCCTATTCTAGATTTTTTTTTTGTTTATCTCTTAACATATTAAACATCCAATAATATGTTAAGTATCCACAAGCTTGGAATTACCCAACAATCACCCCCTTAATTCCAACTTGAATTAGGGAGACCAATTTCTTGAACTCCGATTAAGCACCTCATTTGCTTGAACTTAATCCTTGCTAATGGTTTGGTTAGGATGTCAGCCTTCTCCTCAACACCCGGAATTTGCATGTATCGACTTAGAACACCAACTGTGTAACCCACAACTGATCTTGTGTGAAATAGATACCTCAAACATCCTATGATTCTTCTGTATCATGTAGCATTTATCTCTGGTTCATCTTCACCCTTTGAGATCTTTAAACTCAACTCCATTGCTACGTGGACCGTGTTACACACTTCCATCTTTGTGTCACATATGATTCCTTGAGCATTACTCTCCTCCTTTATCTTGATTTCGTCTGCTCCTTGAATCTTGTAGATCCACTTTAACCTTATAGGTTCAATACCAGGCGGTCTATCCACAAGCTCCCATGTCTTGTTTCTTGTGATAGACTCCAACTCGGCTACCATCTCTTCAACCCATAAGTAGTTCGACATCTTTGACTCAGCTGAGGTAAACTCTCCTTGTCCATCGGTGCAAACTATATTGAACTTACCTGAGGCAAACTCTCCTCCTCTATCGGTGTGAAATCTTTTGAATTGATAGAATTCCTCAGGAATATTTGCTGGTGTTGGTGGTGTGATTCGTCCACACAAATCTTCATGCAATAATTCCAGTAGCTTTGATGTACGAACCATGGCCTTAGTCAGAAATGCATCTCTGATTTTCTTCCCTGCGAGACTTGTGTTACACACGCCTTCTCTGTGTGTTACACACAGCATTCCTACGACTAACATCTGAAGTCTCGCCTTGTGATCATCTGGCGGGTTTGCATTGTGATCAGTATCTTCTTATTCTTCCTCATCTTGATTTATAGCTTCATGATCATCACCTTGACCATTACATTCTTCTATATCATCCTCATGTGGAAGCTTAAGCATACTTGGTTCACAATCTTCTTGGTTTATTATAGATGACCAACCCCAAGCTTTCTTCTCATTGAATATCATATATCTACTCACCATTGCCTCTCCTGTGACTGGATCATAGAGTCTATAAGCTTTTGAACCCGGCTCAGTTCCAAGATTGATCACATTCTTTGATCTCTCATCTAACTTCTTTAGATGTGTCACACAGATTTTCACATGTGCTACACAACCGAATATCCTCAAGTGCTTGATATTATGTTTCTTGGTCATGAGACACTCGTATGAAACTTGATCCTCTTCATGGATCAACTCCAACGTTTTCGTTGCACGAAACATGGTCTTAGTTGGGAATGAATGTCTTGTTTGCTTTACTGCTAAACATGTGTCACACGCTTTCTTCGTGTGTTACACACTGCATTCCTAAGACCATCTCTTTCTTTACCATGTTTTGTTCTTCTATGATTTCTCCTAACGAGGCTTCTTTGGATGCTAGACCTGATATCTTCCCCGCAAATCCGTTTACGGTATCGCTATCATCCATCTTCAACCTGTCGAACTTCGTCATCGACGTCTCGAATATCGCCTCCCTTACACGATCATCTCCATGGTGTCGTGACTTGATGGCATTTCATATCTCTTTCGCTGCGGTTTGTTCTCCCACCTGGAGAATTAAATTGTCGGACATAGATTGATACAAAAGAGCTATTGCAACATCGTTCTTCTTTTGATTATTCGAACCAGATTCTATTGTGTCCCACACATCATGAACACGGAGTAACACATTCATCCTCATAAACCAAACTGTATAGTTTGTCGAATTCAACATCGGAAATTGGATGGATGCGGATCCAAGGTCCTTCATGCGTGGAGCCCTATTCACGTCAGTCATCTTGTGTCGTGAATTCTTGCTTCACAGCACCAGGATCGAAGCTTCAACTTAAGCTTTGATTGAAGCTTTAACTTAAGCTCTGATACCAATTGAAGGATCTCTTAGAAACAAAGGATAATAAGAACAAATTTTCTTATTGCTTTAGAAACTATTCAAAACTAAAGCTCTCAATGTTTCTCTTAGATCTCTTATGGAATACCTCTACATAAGACATATATTTATAGTGAAGGACAATTCTCTTTAACATGTGGGATATGGAAAACACAAACCTAATTTAATAGAAAACTTCATTTTCCTATTCTAGATTTCTTTTTTTGTGTTTATCTCTTAACATATTAAACATCCAATAATATGTTAAGTTTCCACAAGCTTGGAATTACCCAACAAATAACTCTATAATAAAACATATTTTAGGTCAAAAACTATAGAGCACGATGAACTCTAATATTTAAAAATCACATATTATGGTCTACTGTTGAGTAAGAAATTCAATGATTTTATATATAAAATTTTCCAAATGATATTTATTTATATTGTTTAAATTGGTTGACTAAATAATGTATTGAGATAAAGTGTATATTTAATAAAAACTAATTTAAAGTTATTCAGATATAATAGGAAGGTTAGTTAATATGATATATAGAAATAATAGGATGACTAATTAGTAGATAAGTCTCAACATGTTCAATAGGTACAAAATTAATATGTCACAGTAATTTTCAAATATTAACTCTAAACTAGATCTTGACCCGCAGGTCCGTGCGGATTTTTCTGTCTAAAATATTTTAGCTTATATATAAAACAATTAATAATTTAATATAATTTGGTGTTTTAACTCTATAATAATATTTATGTGGCTTGTAGTATTATTACTATAAAATTTTATAAGTTTTGTATTTTTGTAACAAAAGTTATTATGAAAACCTTATATGTAAAAATCTATATTACATGATTTTTTATTTCTAAATTTTATATATATATATATATATATATATATATATATGCAAAATAAATTAAATTGAACCTACATGAAGAAGATTGTGGCTGTTAAAAACAGATTTAAATAAAAAATATAATATATAGTTTTGTACTTCTAAATAGTTTTGTATAATATATAGTTTTTACCTTCATGATAAATTATTTTGTACTTTTAAAATAATTTCGTAGTAAATATCTTATTTTGAAATATTTACTTAGTTTTTATTTCATATTTTTTTATTATTTTATTTTATTAGATATCAAAAAATATTTGAAAAATAAAAATCTTATGTATTACTTATTTATCATGAATGTATCTCTAAAATAAGGTTCAAAATTAAGATAATAACTTTATCTTATAATTTTAACCAATTTTATAATTTTGATGTGATTTATTGGTGTTTATTATATAATAAACCTTTTCAAATAAAAAATACTAAATAATGTATCTTATATTTAGTTAGCTATCTTAGTTATTTTTTTCAATATTCCTGATACAGAAAAGAATATTTCGTTCAAACAAAATATTTTAATATTTTATAAAATGTATTTTGAAAGATTAATCAGTTTAAATTGTTATTATAAATAAAATATAATAAGAATATTTATGGACTTTTTAATTTTCATTTATAAATCAAAACTAACCTAAATTAAATTTTCTTGTGTAATTATATATATCAACTAATTTTCCGAAATAAAATTTAAAAGGATTCTAAAAAGATTTTGTTTGAATCTGCTTTAAAATATTTACTAGATTTTGACCCGCGCTTTAAAAGCGCGGGATTTATTTTCTTGTAAAATTCTACACAATTTGTTAATTTTAAAATTATGTATTTTTATATAAGATAGAATGATAAATTTGAAATTTAATGATTGTTTACGTTTGAAGAATAATCATAGATGTTATATATTCTATAAGAAAATTATATTTATATTTATATTTATAAATATTATTTTTAAGAATTTTTTTTTAGAAAATATTATACTGATTTTAATATTATTCCAGAGTATTTTATTTACAATTATAATATTAAAGATTTTTCTCATTTCATATTTTAATATTATTCATTTCACATTTTTAATTAAATGATATTTTTCTATTTTTTAAATATGTAGATGCATATATTTGTTCCAGCCATAGAAAAAAACATAACTATAAAAACTTAAAAAAATAAAACTTTAATTATAAAAAGTTATTTTAAATACACTTTTAATTGGCATTCTCATATTAATGCTCATATACTATACATATTGAGTTGGGCCCTTATTGCAATCTAAAAATTAAACAACTGAACATATTTTACTATGGCTGGAATGGCCCAAACATATTAAACAACAGAACATATTTTACTCAAAACATTCGGCCCGAATGGCCCAACAAAAGGGTTTCCTACCGACAAAACGCAACATAGATCGGATAAGCATCATTTTATTAAAAAAAAAGACAGAGAAAGCTGTATACTTTTCTCTTCATCATTCTTTATAGAAAAGACAGAGAAAATCGATTCGTCATTATCAAAGATTACGGACTGAAGAAGGTAAAGATCAATCGGACGCATAATCCTTGCGATGGTAAAGATCAAAACCACTGCCTGAAGAAGGGACAATCGATGGTAGAACCTCGGTAGATCCAGTTCTTACTTTACTGAAGCTTAGAAACTCAGTAGATCCACGGAGGACTTCACCTTTTCTCATCTCTTTAGGTTAGTTTATGTATCCTTTTCTTTTAGATTATAGAGATTCTTCACAGAACTATAACATCGATCAAGATCTAAAAAACTTCAATCAAGATCTAAAATAAAAACATTGATGAAGATCTAAAAAAATTATAGAAATTTTTAACAGTTTTGCATGTCAAATCTGAAGACATATTTGTGAAGAACGATGACTTTGAGATGGTTGCCGACTTCGCCGTTTTCTAATCGCCGTTTGAAAAAATTCATTTCGAAATCTGAAAGACAAAGTCACGGAAATATAATATCATGTCTTCATTTTATCCGTAGTTAACAATCAATCTGAGATTTTTACAAACCAAAAATTAATAGTAATTAAGATTTTTTTCTGTTATCTTATTCATGTGATGTGTCTTTGATTTCGAAGAATCTGAAGAAGTTCTGAAGCAATCAAAAAAATTCATCATTTAAAATTGATTCACGTTTATGGAAACACAACATATATAAAATTATTTTTTTGGAAATAGATCGTGAGATTCATTTGACAGTCAATATTTTCTGTGAAGTTATTATTTACGGTTTAAGTAATAGATTTATAAAACTTATTTTTTGGATTGCAATAAAATTTTTAAAAAATAGAATAAATTAGTTTATTTATTTAGTCTAAAAGGAAAAAAAATATTTGCGTTAACTGTTTGTTTCGTTTTTAATCTTACAATCTTTTTTTTTTGTAGGAGTAAATCATTTTCGAAGAAGAATTTATCAATTCCAGATACAAAGATTATGGATTTCATTCTTCTGTGAAGAACAACATGACTTCAATATAAAAGATAAGTTCAATGTATAAAACTTAGTTTTCTTTTATATTAAGTTTTATACAATGTATTAAATGTCTTTTCATTCAATATTTGTAAAATATCAACTGTAGATTAATGTTGTTTCCTAATTTACAGAACAAAGTTGAAAGTTGAATAATGATGAAGGACATGATGCAAAGTCCTACCAAAAGCCTTATTGTACAATGATAAGTCTCTGATGGTAGATAGATTTTAAATGAATCACAAATAAGTAATGGCCTATGTTTAACACTTTTCTGTATTGAATTTATTATGTATACAATCCATGTGCAGGTTGTCCAGTGGCAGATTTAGAGGAAAAGCTTTATTGGGAACTGAAGGACATGTGACAGAGACATAACATAATGCAATACGAATCTAAGTAAGTGCACTTTAAAAGCTTAAATTTGTAGCAATTAGGGTTGGAACTGAAACTGGTAGTTAGGGAAAAAAACTGGAGATTGCTTGATGAATATTGATGAAGTGTGCTCTTTTATTTCTTTAGGTCACTTTGATTGAGTGTTTGAAATGTTCAAATTAGTTAAAAATAAAAGTTAAAAATTTATGTTCAAATAACAAAAGGCATAAATAAAAAGGAAGCAATATTATTTTATAAGTAGTAGAACATGACAAAGAAACAAACGCAAAACTTAAATCAAAGATTCGCAAATATCTCTTTGAAAACTACGTTCATTGTTTGACGTTGAGGCTTGCCTTCACTGTCGACAATCAAAATTTTCAATCCTTTTTTAGAAGTCACTCTTGAAATAGCCACATATAGCTGCCCATGAGAGAAAACAGGTCTAGGTAGAAACAAACCAACCTCCGAAAGTGATTGACCTTATTGATTGTTATAGCGAATGCCACAGCAATTGGCAGTTGCCTCCTCCTCATTTTGAATGGCAACTTTTTATCTGAAGGTGTTATTGAGAGTCTAGGAGAAGAATAGTTTTACCAACCTTTTCCCCTGTAATTACTTTTGCCTTTATCATGAAGTCATACATTTCTGTAATCTGGAGTCTAGTTCCGTTCATTAGTCCCCCTGTCGGATCAATGTTCCTAAGCAACATCACTGGACACCCTATCTTCAATCGCAGACTATGGTTAGGTAAACCTAAAGCCTTGATTTTGTGCAGAAAATCTAGAGTAAGAGCTTGGTCATTCTTTGAAAACTTGTCTGAAGAATCTATAGAATCAGAGCTCAGATAGAACTTTTCCTCACCTGCATTGACAATGTAAATTATATCTTATACCACTCACAAACAGAATTCAAAAATAAATATTCTAAACAAATACGTAGCCACAAAAAAGAACCTTCCAGCTTGTCCAACATGTGCTGATTAATCATGTTCACATCCTCATTAGTAGGACAGAGTATTGCTCTTTCTTGAAAAAACTTTGGCTCTCTATTCTGCTGTAAATAAATAGCATCCCCATAAACTGCCTTGCTTATAGATTCTATTGGATCATCAGTATCAAGAATCAAAAACTCATCTGGAATAGTGATTAAAGCTTCGCCATCATTTCCATCACCAATCTTTCCATCTCCAATATCCAAAATCCACTGTGAAAATTCTTGTAAATCTTTTGCATCTTCAGGTGACAGATCATTAGACATTAGCCTCATATTCTTTGTTAGCTGCAAAACTTTGACATGCTTCCAGAGATAAGATGAATTCAGCGACTCCAAAACGATTTCAGGCCTTCCAGCTCCATGAATAACTGGCAGTACTTGTCTAAAATCCCCACCCAATACAACTACCTTCCCACCAAATGGTCTGTTATCATTTTTTCCAACAATGTCTGCCATGCTTCTATCTAAAGATTCAAAACAGTGCTTACTCATCATTGGAGCTTCGTCCCAAATGATAAGAGAGGCCGCTTTGACCAAATTTGCCTGATCAGTTCCTGGTTTCAGATTGCAAGTGGAAAACTCATCTGGATTTATAGGAATTCCAAATCTAGAATGTGATGTCCGTCCTCCTGGTAGCAATAGAGAAGCTATTCCACTTGATGCAACATTCAAACAGATTTCACCCCTGTATCTGATAGAAGCAGAAAGCAGCTTCCACAAGAACGTTTTACCTGTTCCACCAAACCCGTACACAAAAAACACACCTCCTTTCTTAGTGAAGACAGCCTTTGTAATCTCATCATAGATTTTCCTTTGCTCCTCAGTGAGTTTTGAAAAGTCTCGATCATGATCAGCTTTTAACTCCTGGCGGTTGTAACTGAGTTCATCCATGATCAAGACATTTTCATTTATAATGTCTGGGATTGGCTTAGGCATAGACGTCCAATTCTCCAAAGAAGTTCCATTACTTTTTAGAATCTTTTCAATCTCTATAAGGGCTGCTTCTTTTTTTTCCTCATCAGATAAACAAAGATCTACATGAGTAAAAAAACAAACAACATATATGAATGATGATGATTTTTTAATGGAATCCACGCTAACAGACTACTCAAAATTCAAATATATTACCTGGTCGATGCAGTAGCTGTCTTCGTTTATGCTCAATGTCCTCACACAGGAACTCCCATGTCTTCTCCCAAACAACTTCAGGTTTAGACAAACTACCAGACATTAACATGATGACAAATACATGGCGCAAGTATGAAGCAGATCCACTAAAACTTGTCCGTACGATGTCATCTATATATTCTTGATCATCTTCTAGAAGTCCTCTCACAAAACACGTCTCTTTATATGAAGGATAAAGAACACCGTTAAATGTTTTGATGTCGTCGAAACATGTAGGACCTCTGACAATGTTTAGCAAGACACGCAAGTAGAAAGCTTCTTCAATCTTTCTTGGAGCATAATTGATTCTCCCAATACTAAATCCTTTCTTTCTATCATGAAACTTTTTTTCCTTTTTATTCCAAGTAAACATTGTTGGAATTTCAGATAAAGTGAGTTTCCGAGCAACTGAACTGACCTTGCACAGTTCGAACCAGCCCATAAACATGGTATTTTCGATTTTTTTTCGGCTGGTCACTTCTTCATATGTGTCATCATCCTTAAAAAAAATGATCTGTTTTCCTGGTAGGTGAAATTGTATTCTCTCAACTGGCGTTGATCTATAATGTATTGGGAACTGAAAGATCCTCCAACCACCTTCACTTGCTGAGACATATCTGAAAAAAATAATTTCAATTATTAAATTCATAACTTTAAAAAAAAAACTAAAAATCAAAACATAAGCAATAAATTCACAAGTAATCATTTTCACCTGCAGTTAAAGAAGTCTTTGATCTCATTTTTACTCTCTTCATTCAAGCGTGGGTCATTTGTGGCAGTCTTGTCCTTTGGCCCACTTTTATCTGAAAAGTAATATGCAAATTCTTAACGATAGAGCTGTGTCATAGATTATTTAAAAATTCTCAATGATTAAAGCGGATAAAGAAGTCAAATTTTAAATGCAAAAGTATACCTCCTGCACCAGATGTACTTTCTTTTGGCACACCTTTATCAGGAGGTTCAACAGCAACAGTAACACGATCCTGCCCTTTATTTATATACTTGAATAAGTATTTTATAGAACCAGACTGATTGCACCATTCCACATTAATGTGAGCTCGATACCGAAGAGACAACTCCTTATTATATGGTATGACATACGTGTTGTCACACTTGAAGCCTTTTTTCTCTACAAAGCAATTCCCATCTTTTCTTCTTCTATAAACCGGAAAACCTTCCTTATTAACTGTAGTTTTTTCAACATGATGCTTAGGGTATTGTTTGGAACATTGTCCATTTTCCATACATGGGGAATTCATGTTAACAGCTCCACAAGGACCATGAATCATCAAATCCTTTACTACTTCATAAAGTTCTGGCTCTTTCTCTTTATCTGGAATTTCTGCTGAGATGATTTTGTCAATATCATCGGTTGTTGAAATTTTTGATTTAGGATGCATGAACAACAGAATGTGTGCATGGGGTAGACCACGTTTCTGAAATTCAATTGTATACATTGCTACAAAAAAAAAACAGTTGGTCAGAATTAATTTCATCACAAAAACAGTAAATGGTCAAATGGTCAAGAATAACTCACATGAAACAGTCTTCCCAAAAAGCTCTTTATTTGTTAAATCAGTCATAAGAGATTCCAGTTTGATTTTAAATAGTCTTCCTATAATTTCTGGCCTATCTTCAGCAGTTAGCTTTCTTGGTTGTAGATACCTGGTGATTTCAGGCCATTTGGGATTGCATGTAAATGTTATAAACAGATCAGGAAAACCATAATGTTTACATATAGCCATTGCATCAAGATACATGTTCTTCATGTATCTTGGACCTCCTGTGAAAGAGGCTGGTAGCAAAAACCGACTTCCTTGCTCATGCATATCTGTTTTTCCTGAGTTTTCAGCTTGTTGGATAGAATCATAGCTGTCGGATCTGAGGCTTTTTTGGTTCATCTTTAGATAAAATAACCGGTTAGACTCTATAGTAGTATAACCATCAACCAAAAATTGTTGAAACAATCTTTTAAAATGCAGTAGAGTATGACACTCATTTTCTCTTTCCTGTAAACGAAAAGCATACCACTGTCTCATGCTGATTGTTTGCCTCTTCAGCTTAGCCGTAGAATCCGTTGCTCTCTTTTTAATCCCAAGTCTGAACCCATCTTCACCGTATGTAAATATGAGAGGATATTGAAGAGCCAAATAAGCAGGATGAATTTCACTAATCCTCTTAAGCCATCCAGTCTGTTTCTCTTGCAATACAATATCTCTCTTATCCATGTTCAAATTGAAATCTCCAGGAAATAGTGCAGCTACTTCAGATGCAGTGGGAGTGTCATATGTCCTTCCATCTTTCTGTCGACTACTTATAATGCGCATATGAAATGTCTGGTCCGGATTAGTATCAAACCGATCACGTGCTGATCTAAATTGATTGACATATGGGTTGCATTCGTTTAGCATGGACGTCAACAAATCGATGACTTTCTTCCTAACTTGCTCTTTCCTTGCCTTCTCAGTTTTTTTCTTATATTTTCTGCAAATTAACAAAACGTGATTCCAAAGATGATTTAGCGGGTCAAAATAACATATTCTGGTTTTAATATGAAACAAATAAATTACCCAACAATATCAGCTCGGTTGTTAATCTCATTTACTGTGTCCACAATATAGAGCTGACCAAACTTAGCTGAGCCACCGTCTGGTGGTTTCAGACTACCCATCAAGTGGTAGTTCTCTCCTTGAAGCTGAAACATTTGAGGACCAACTCCTTTTTGTATAGAACGGTCAACTTTCCCACCAAGAGATGTAAATGAGAAAACCATGTTAATAATTCTGATATTTTCCCGAAAATATCTACTCATTTTGTCATCTTCTGTCAGAAGTTTTTTTTAGTATGTCTGGGGATTCCTTTAACAATGGCAGCTGAACTTGACCTTGTCCACAACACAATGAAAATATAGGTTTGCGGGCATATTTTTTCTGTTAATGCGCTCACCATACCACATGATAGCCCCACAATGACCACATTTATATGTTGCATCACCTTCATCAATGTATCCTATATCAAAAATAATAAATTTCACGAGTTATAAATCAATGTTGTTGATAACACTACATGAAATATGTAGATATAAATATAGATGTGTATTTAGCCTACTGTTTTTCCCCTTTGAAGAAGTAGTTGCCTTAGAGGGCACAATGGTGTTGAGCAACTTATCCTCTGTTGTTAAGACATCACCAGTGTCAGGTTCTTGTGACTTCTCGTGAACATTCACTCTTGATTCCAACTCAGTGTCACTTTGTTCACTACTGCAATCATAAACTAATTCTCCATACTCTTCATATGCGCCTAATAGTTATAAAATTTCAAACTATATTAGTTTCTATAATTAAACCATTTAAATTTTCCTTTAAATATCTAAGGATAAAGCAGTATAATTTACCCTCGTAATCATGTTCATATATTGACTCATCATTGTCTTCACTTGAGTATCCATCACCATGGGCACTTGCTGAAATAGCTTTGATGGATTTAATATTTAAATCAGTTAGATAGTCATAATAAAACTAAATAAAGTAAAATATCCAATTATTCACTGAATTGAATTAAGTGTAGAACAAACACAGCATACCATGTGTTGTTTTTAACCTTTTTGTAGAAGCAATAATTTTTCCTTTTCCTTTATCTGGAAACAGACTAATTCTATAGATAATATATCTATAACCAAAACAAAAAAAAGAAATTGATGAGATACAAAGATATGTACATAATAAGAATCACCTTTTGCTGTTAGTGTGGACTTAGATGAATTCAAATTAGGAGTTTGACTAAATCTTTGTGTCTGTGTCCTTACTTCAGGAATTACATTGGTTATATCAGATAGAACACTTTGAATTCCTCTATTCAAAGGGCAAGAATTCATGTATTGATTTGAATAAGTTTGGGAATGCTGATTATCTCTTTCATTTTCATTGGTTGTTCTCTTCCTCTTATAATTAGGACCTTGACCCTTTGAGCATGAAGGAATATAACTTGATGGTGTCTGAATGTTAGATTGGGCTTTGAAAACACAAAAAGAAAAACATTAAAAATACGGGTTAAAAAGGATAGTAAGCTATAAAAGAAACTCAACTAAAACTTGTAAAGTACATTGATGACTTACACCAACATGTTTCATTAATTCTTAACCTCTTAGCATGTACAAACAGGTTTCCTTTATGACAACCTAAAACAATAACCAAACATAGATTATTCTGTTTATCAGCATGCCAAAACTCAAACTCTTCTTTCAATAATTAAATCACCTCTTTTAGTGACATTAGACTTACTGGAATTTAATCCACTATTTCTTGTATTCTCTGTAGATATTGCACTTGTTGCTGAATTAATAGAAAGGGGAGTGGCCACCATGTTTGCTTGAGTTTGTTGAGTATCAAATTATGTACATGATTCCAAAAAAACCATATTATTTATGAACTGAGGCAAAACAAAGTTATAATCTTGGATTGAAAGGGAGGACTTACACAAGAATGATGAATTGTCGCTGATAGAAATTGTTTCATTGTTTTCTGCAGTTCGTTTCCTTTTATTGGTAGATCCAATAGGTATTGTTCTTTTGGTTGTATCTTTCATTGCTTCTTGCTGAAACAATTCAGTTTGCGTGATTTTATGTTCTGAAGGAGGAAGTTGATATAGTTAGAGAATAAAGGATATAATATTGGGATTCCTATATTATTGCTTCTGTGAATTAATTGAATATATAATATTTCCGCAATACACAATAAATATTTGGTCATGCTAGATTTGAATATATTCTCGAAATATAACCAGCCATTTATAAACTTCTTTTCTATTATTTATAGTTCAAGATTTCCTATGAAGTCGTGATCCGGAATGGCGATAAATATGTATCGTTTAGCATATCACAGAAATTCGATCGCCAGGTATCCAAGTAAGTGCATTTTAAGAACTTAAAATTGTAGTAATTAGGGTTCGAACTGATATTGGTAGTTAGGGAAAAAAACAGGAAGTTGCTTGGTGAATGTTAAGCTTGATTTGAATAGATTGTTTGGTTGAGTTTGATTTGAATAGATTGGTAAAGGCGCAAAAACATGATGAAAATTATAAGAAAACACAGGATATTAAATGACGCAAAAACATAGTTTATTATAAGGAGCAAAATTCTAATCAAAAACACCAAAATTTTTTTAAAATAAACAAGTATTAGAAACGCAAAACATAAACTGCTGCAAATTAATAAACCAAAAAAAAACCAAACAATATCCTTCACTCAAATTCAGTCTTCTTTGATTTAAGTGGTGTTGCTTGCTTTACCCTCTGAATCATTCATCTTCTCCAACTTGATAGATTTTGAGAACAGTTTCTTTGAAGTCAAAGATATATCTGGTGTAGGGTCAGTCCATGACTCCTTTCGCTTGGTCGATGGTGTTGACAATTCATCAGTGTGTTCTTGACTAAGTTCAATATTGACAGAGCCCTAAAAGTTTAAAAGACATACAAGTAGACACGTAATTATTTATAAAAAACCAACCGAGCTCTATACCAAGATAAATTACTGGAAAATAAGCATAGAATAATACCTCCTCACCACTTGTAAGAGACAATAATTGATTAGATTGAGAATTCTCTAGATTGAGTGAATCAGTTAAAGCAACCATTCTGTCTTTGTAGACTTTTCCAACCTTGTAAATCTCAGCTCCATACAAAACATGTTCTTTTTCAACCGAAATTCCAAATGTGAAAGTCTTTCCAACAACAGATGATGGCGTCAGGCAAATCTGTTGGATCTTCAAGCTTAATTTTAGCAAAACATAAAACTATATCAATAACAACTCTGAAATGAATACATTATAAATATTCAGTTTTAAAATCAACCTCATCAAAAGATCCGTTTAACAGCTTGGTAGCTGATTCAACAATCATTCCCTTGGCAACCAGGTCTATAAGCATGAATTTAGATTCCCATGTATCATCCTTAACCATCAAATGCAGTTTATACCTACAAACAGAACCATGCGTTTCATCATTCTAAAATATAATTATTGCTGCTACAAAAAGACTCACCTTGGTGACACATTTGAAACATTCTCTTTGCACACCTCACACCACCATATATGGGTAGTAATATCTTTTCCGTTTTGAGTTTTAACTAAAGTTCCGACTTTTACAACCTTTTTGTTGCAAATGCCACAACCAAAGTAGTATCATCCACAGTCTGAGTCAATTGCATAGACTGTGCACATGACCAAGCACTTTTCAACCTAGACAATAGCCAATCTTTATTGTCAGTGGCTCTGATAATGAGCTTGAAACAAAGCACGTGAAACATAAAGTCCCAAACCTGAGTTGACTCAAGCAGTTCATGAATTTTTCTTCTTGGACAGTATAACCATTTGTCACGTTTTTCTTGGATATTATTCATATCTTCCAAGTCAAGTTTCTCATCATTTGCCTCCCAAAGGGCGAGGGGTTTATCCTCATCAACAAACCTAATCAAAACGGGATCAATAATATAAATAGATCATCACAGAATCTATATATAAATAATACATAACAAAACATTACATTTTTTTGAATTCAGCAGTATCTGGTATTGGAGGATTAATTAAGATCTGTGATGCCTCGAATGCATTGGTGATTTGTAGTTCACCTGCAGTATAAAATAAAAATATATATTATAGTTATAATTTTAAAAGGAAATAATATCCCAAAAGTATTTCCATCTAAATCAAAAGGTTATAATACCTCTGAATCTCCCAATCTTTGCAAATCTGATAAGACATATAGGCTTTCCTTCGCTGTCTTTACTGCAACCCTCATAGAGGATCTCAGCAAACTTTCCCCACAAACAGCAGGGAACGCGAGAATCACTAATATAGATAGAATTAAACCTCTATTAATATGAATGTTAGGACATAAAATTATAAATATATTATCCGCAATACAAACTTGATGTCACGGAGTGTAAACTCCACTTTAACTTTTGGTTTGCATGAACATTGAATAGTTTCAAGCTCTCCCAAGTCCATAACCTGACCAATCACATCTGCAGCAAAATCACAGCAAATTTAGAGGTTTAACCTCGGATAATATAATAAGACCTTTGATTTAGAGTTTACCAATGAGGAAACATGGTTTGAGTGATCCACTCAAAATAGATTGAAAGTCCACTACACTTAGGAACATATCTTCATTCGATTCAGTAGACCTTGTGATGGTTGTATTCTGAACAATACTCATTTTGTAGGCATGATCGGTTGACCGATACATCCCAGTAGCAGGACTGAGGGTGAAATTCTTAATGTGTCTCCATGATCCAACAGGAAGAAGGCGTCCTTTACTCTCCATGTAAGTCTTATTGCAAGAGGCATGTATTTTATATCCCTTGAACATGTAGCAAAGGCATGAATAAAAAACAGTTAGAGAACAAACCAAAAAAATTATAAAACAACCACTGAAGGAATAGAGTTACGACAGAAACTCAATAGATCTATACTACAAAATATTAACTGACATTTTCATCGGATAGGACGATTTCAAGAGTGTCTCCATGGACAGCGTTGTACTGCTTCCAAGTGTGCAACACTTTGACATGAACTTTCCAACCACTCTTGAAGGGCTTCACATCTTTCAAAGAGGTGATTTTCATTATGGAAGACATTTTGGTATGGGTAATTTCTTGTGGGTGAATCTACGAAAACTTAGGCAGTATTAGGTTATGTATCATGTAGTATATATAGTATTCAGTTTTGTAAGATACTAACAGAGTTTCGTAAGATACTAACAGAGTTTCGTAAGATACTAACAGAAGATGGTAACCAAATCTAGAATATTGCATTTTAGTTAGGGAAATCCGTATCCTAGAAAATATCTACGTTAATTTAGGAAAATAGTATCTATACTATTAAATCTATACAAAAGAGCATATACGATTTAGAAAAGAGCATATACGATTTTGAGTTGCAAATATTAGTAACTGTTTTAGGATAATAATCGTAGATATTTTGTACCAAATTCGAATACTCCATATATTTTGTAGCAAATTCGAATACTCCATATATTCTTTCTGTATGCGAATATTTACGCATTAAACGATTATAATAGGCAATTTTCATAGATTATTAAATTACAAATACACCTTTAATTCGCGAAATTGATCCTGTGAAAATTCAGTGGCATAATGCGTAAATAGAAAGGTAATTTATGGGTAATATTTAGATAGGATCCTGCTTTAATAGTATAGATTTGGTACTTCAAATTATATTATAATTAAGTTATAAAATTTGATAAACTTTCTAAGGATTGTCCAAATTAAAAAAAAATTACACATGAAAGCAGTTATGACTTCTATTTTAATAGTATAGATTAATAGATTAGATACCTTAGGATAACCCTACAAAAAAAATTCTCACAAAAATAGTTTAATGAGAAAAATGACCAAAATAGATGTTATTAAATGGTGTAAATATGCACTTATATCCTTAGATATAATTAATCAAAGGTTTTAGAGTTATTAGGTAGAGTTTCGGAGGTTAAGTTTAATTTTTTTAAAAATATATATATACTAAAATTTTCAAAATAAAAAGAGTTATTTTGATTTTTTTTTTTCCTGAGGACTATTTTGTAATAAAACTTAAAATAGTTATTTGAGATAATTGCCTTTTTTTATATTATGCATGTAAAGATGTAATTAAATTTATTAAGTAATTACTATTTTATGAAACTGGTTTACTTTTATTTCTTATTTTCGCTTAACTATCCTGATGCCCCGAGCTTGAAAAAACCGCCTTCATCTGCCACTTGCATGACCATCTGCCACGTTAACAGCCTCCTCGCTGCACCGCAACACCTATTGAATTCTAACTTTCTGCATTTCTCGACTCTTTGAAAGGCTTGGGAGTAATTACAATGTTGGTCTATGAAGTGCGAGGGAGTGCGGTTTTTCAGAAATGGAAAATGATGGCTTTGAGGCAGCGATTTCATTACATGATTCTGCTGTTGGGGACAATCTTGAGGCTGTTGTAACTCTTCTTAAGTCGAGGAAACTAAGAAACAAAAATAGCAGAGGAAAAGGGAGAGTATTTATGAGGACGAAGGGCACATTCACTTTTTGTGTTATCTACAAGTTTACATACAGAACATACCAGCTTACATGGTGTAGTTTGAAACCATATAGAATGTATTTATGGTAAAAAATGATTACATGGTGTAGTTAGATTGCTTAGATTTAGTAAAAAACGTAGTGATAGTTAGCAATGAATCTT
The DNA here is from genome assembly GCA_905132885.1 of Moricandia moricandioides. Classification (NCBI taxonomy): domain Eukaryota; kingdom Viridiplantae; phylum Streptophyta; class Magnoliopsida; order Brassicales; family Brassicaceae; genus Moricandia; species Moricandia moricandioides. The sequence goes on from CAJHQQ010000262.1 coordinate 190,193, forward strand.
TATAAATGAAAATTGATAAATTTATGTTCCAAAACGTAGAGTTGTGTTCGTTCGGTAGTATAAATTATATTTCACTAAAATTAATTTGTGAAAGTTGGTTGATTAAGTAATAGAAGCTATATTTTAGATTTCTTAAAAAATATATACTATATAAAAATGATAGTATATAAAACTTGAACAAATAAGAAAAAGTCGCTTTCATAGATCATTTTTTTAAATAGATGAAACTATATATTTAGATATTTATTTGGACTATTTAAAGACATAATAAATTGAAGTAACGAACTAACAAAATTAACATACACTGAAACCTATGTAATTTTGAAGATGACAAGATACACCTTTAAATATCTTTTTTTATATATAATTTTGGTATTATTAGTAATTATATTATTTATTTGGAGGTTATAATGATTTAATGACGCACGAAATCACTTAAATAATATTTGACAAATAAAATTTCCCATGTTTTAAGCTTAAATAAATAAATAACAAATAAATTTTCTTGTGTTTATATGTTTTTTTCAAGATCTTTCATAATCGTTTGAAAAAAAAAATAGATCGTTTTTTTCATTTCTATGACTTACTTGTTTCTAATTATTATTTGTTAATACCTACAACTTTTATACAAAGAGGTGAGGGTTACAATGGTTAACAACCAAAAATTGCAATAGTTAATTTAGAGTTATAATTGTTAGTACCAAAAGTTGCATGATTCATCACTAACGTCTATTATTAAAATATTAGGACTAAAAGTTGCAATGGTTTATCATTAATCACCTTTCCTACAATTCGTTTCTCACAATGTTTCATTTGAAAATATTTTAAGTATTTGTAACTAGATAACTGGTACACAACTTTTTCACCATTTTAGTAAATTTGTGAAAAAATGCAGTTAGAAACTCTTGGATATGGATTATTTATAGTTTTTCAAAGCTATATACAATAGTCGAAAATTTTCAGATTATAGATAATTATTTTAAAATGTTATTTCTCAATATATTTTGAAGAGGCACAACATTACAAAAACACACTCTAATTATAAAATGACACTTATTACGTATATTAAAAAAAACTAATATATCTTGTATAGTAGGAAGACATATCCATTTTCTAACAGTTGCATATTGAAAAGACACAAAAAAATCTTCTACATATAAAAATACATTAATATGAAAAGATATATGAACATTCTTCACAATCATTTGAAATAGTTACGTAGTGAAAAACCACAACCTTTCATATTAATTGAGATTCCAAATATTTTTTATAATGAAAAGACATTTCTCAGCATTTCTTACAACCATTTTCAATAGTTGCATTTCTAAGCACTTTTCAACATTAATTAAGATTTTTATTATTAATAGATTTTTATAAAGAAAAAAACACCTCTAAACATTTTTCTATAACCATTTTCAGTAGTCGCATATTAAAAAATAACACAACCTTTCAACCTTAATTGGAATTTCTATTATTATTAATAGATTTTCTGATAATAAGAATAGAAGAGAAGAAGTATGTAGTTTCTCTCTTCTGTTTTTTTATCTGGAAACGACCAACACCTCTCCTCATCTTCTGCAACACGTTGAATTTTTTTAAGCAATGTCAGAGCTATTTATTTGTCTATCAAGCGATTCTGATCATTATTCTCAACGTTATGTACGTCGTCAATGTCTGGTCTACGTGGTAAAGATCAATTGATACTAATGATCTCTTCCACCACCTGGTTCATCAAACCCAAACATTTATGGTTTATCCATCATCTAGATTGAAAGAAGAAGATGATTCACAAAGGTTATTGTTTAGCCTTAATGTTCTATATATTTTTATGAACATTCCTTTGAAACCTAAGTAATGAAATAAATAATGGATTCAACCAAAAAGAACAAACGAAGGAGATAAGAGCACACCTTCCATGGGAGTTGATTGAAGAGATACTCTCCTATATCTCTCTAAAATCTCTTGTCGGCTTCAGAGTTGTTTGCAAACAATGAAACACCATTTTGAACGACAAGAAGTGTTCATCAACAACCACAAGAAGATATTTCGATTCACCCTATTAACCGAAAGCATGCGAGTAACAATAAAAGAATGCATTACAAAGATAACGGAAAGCAACTAACAAACAAGAATCTAGCTGCTTTAGATACAGAAACTGGTGTCTTTATATTAACTCTCGGCCCTTTTGTTCATCGTGAAAAAATTACACACCGAATAATTGTTATGAGCTTCCCCCCAACTTGTTTTAAACACAGTATGATTCCGAATTTCCTCAAGCCTTTTTGCGTTGGTTTGTTTTTCTGTCTGCTCAACTTGGATGGATTTTGAGCATTCATTCCATCCCAAATAATTAAAAGTTAATTTGACACCAGTGAATATAGATTATATTGAGGAGCATATACATATAAATGGGATTATGGAGATTATGTGTGAAATTTTTCAAATGCTAAGAGGTCTAATTATGTGAAAAAAGTAAATTTATACTATTAAAGAAAGATATATTTCGTGTTTTTTTTCTCTAAAAGCCCATATTTTTCAAAATGTGACAATAATACATTACAGGTATTTTTGACATTTATGAACTACATCGTTTTCGTTAACAAATAATGTGAAAGTATATATATAATTTATTCTCTTCTGATTTTCTCGCTCTCGCTATAAACTAATGCGAATAAAATTTATATTAAACAAACTAAATATCCAAATAAAATTAATTCTTATTTATCAACTATGGTGCACGACTCATGTAAATAATAAACACCATTATGTAAGAAAAACAATATCTTACACCAAATTTTAATATTACACTAAAGTAATTAATTTTTAAATTGTAAACATAATTAATAAATATAAATAAAATTATCATGTGTAATCGCCCGTATCAGAATCTAGTATACCATTATATTAGAAACAGGTCATATACCTAATTTTGGTATTTCACTATAAATCTCTTTTTTCTGAATTGCTTTCTTTTCCACACGAAACCGTTTGAAGATGACAAAAGAACCTGAGAAACTATTGAGGCCATGTCAAGATTTTGTAGAGTTAAAAGATTTGGTAGTCTTAATCAAAAAGATAACAACGCCGAAAGCATGTATCTATATATATATTGTAACTAGGGCTCTGCAAATAAGCCGAACCCGAAAATCGGAACCTAATCCGATCCGATAATAATGAAACCAAAACAATTCGAACCCGGCCTAAGTACCAAATGGATCTTGTTTTACGGTATTTTGGGTTATGGGTTTTACCCAAACCGAACCCAAACTTATATGGATATCTGAAAGAACCCGAAACTTCAAAATTCTATAAAAAAAAACTTATATCATACCCAATCTCAATTTCTAATATGTATCCAAAACACACTAAGATATTATCAAACACCTACAATAATTAGTTATTATATGAATAATTAACTAAAATACTTAGTCTATTATATATTTCATTTGATTAATATTGATGTTTTTATGTTTGGCATTGCATTTGAAGTTTAGTTATGAATATATTTGTTTCGAAGTTCAAATAATGTTGTTTTTAAATTTAAATAGTGTTTATCATGTTTATAGAATTGTTAGTTGTGAACTTTAATTTTTTTTTTTATGTTTCATTATGGTGATTTTCATTCGTACAAGGCTTTGGTGTGTTCTGAATCATGATATGTTTAATGTTTTCACGTATAGTTCAGTGACAAGTTTTGTATAGTTGATGGACAAGTTTTCCAAAATTATTTTGAAAGACAACAATATGGTTGGAAGAAACTAAAGACACAAATTTATTGAAATTGAAAATACATTAAATTTAATCAAGTAGAAATTAGTATTTTTAGAACCGATAACCCGATTAGTATTTGAAACCGAAACTATTTCGAGTTCAACCGGATCTTGGACATGTAACTAAACCCGAACCGAACCCAACTAAACCCGAACCGAATTTGACCCGAATTTTTATAATATCCGAATGAGACTAACATTCATGAACCCGAAAACCCAAAACCCGAATGAACCTGAACCGAAACCTGATTGGTCCCCCGATTGCCGAGGCCTAATTGTAACTTAGAGTATCGGCGGGTCAAGGTTCAATTTATTAATGGTGTCAGATGTGATCTGGTTGATTATAATGGAAATTGAATATTTATATCGGCTGACCACATTAGAAATTAAATCAAAGATGATAGATTTAACCGAGAATGGTTAGCACGGAACGCCCATTGTGACACTCGTGTGGTTGAGAACGCGTATCTTGCGGTCTTAAATATGAACACATGCATGGAATTTGACATATGGACACATACATGGAACTCTTTGTTGATAGAAGATATAGCTGTGACGGTATTATCTTATTCTTCATATATAACGTTTTATTGAAGATCATTGCATTTATGAATATAAGCCAACAGGTAAATATTTTATTCCATAACGTTGTGTGTTTATCAACTTAAATTTCTTTTTTTTTCAAAGAGATTTAATGATTAGGACCAGAGAGCACAGTATAAAAAGAGAACTCTTTCCTCCCTCAGATAAGTAGGCAACCCTAAAACACCAAAACCAACGTATCCAAATTATTGAAAGAGATAAATAAATCAACATGGTAGAGGTTTATGAGTTATGGACTGTGATACTTTCACTCATAGTGATGAAGCTTTGTCACTGGATCTATCAGTGGAGCAATCCAAAGTGTAAAGGAAAGCTTCCTCCAGGGTCGATGGGCTTTCCAATCATCGGAAAGACCTTTGAATTCATGAAACCTCATGATGCTATTCAGTTACCAACATTCGTGAAGGAGAAAGCTCACAGGTTATTTAATTTTATGTTGTCAGTATCGGGTTGTTGAGTAGAATATATTATGAGAAAATTATATTTGAAAATATTTTTATTCTTACATAATCAGTTGTCTGAAATTTCCTTTTTTTATGGGAAAAATAGATATGGACCAGTTTTTCGGACAAGCTTGTTCGGAGCCAAAGTAATAATCTCGACTGATAGTGGATTAAACATAGAGATGGCAAAGACAAATCATATGCCTGGCATGCCGAAGAGTTTAGCGCGGCTATTCGGTGAAAATAACTTGTTCGTACAGAGTAAAGAGTCTCATAAACATGTCCGCAGCGTAACAACTCAGTTGTTAGGTTCACAAGGTTTGAAATTGAGAATGATGCAAGATATCGATATCTTGACTCGCACACATCTGGAGGTAGGAGCTAGAAACGGCGGTCTTGACGTCAGGGAAACAGTAAGCAAGGTAAAAAGAATTCTACTTTAGCGACGTGCCTAGTGTTAGTGTTAGGCATGAGACTTATTATCCGTGAATCGGATCTAATGCGAGATTTATTCTGAATCCGTTCCGAAAATAATGTATTTAAGATATCTAAATCCAAATCCGGATGGTAAAATCTTAGATCCATCCAAACCGGATCCGGATCCGGATATCTTAATTTTAAAATCTAGATATACGGATCCGTGTTTTCAAAATATATTACATTTTTAATTTTATTAATAATTATATTTTTAATATTAGTATTTATATATATATAATAAGTCTTATAAGACAATATTATATTTTAATTGTAATAATAATATATGGCATATATATATATATATATATATATATTCATAGATTTTGTATAACTACTTAATTTATATATTATTTTTAGAATTCTTGTATTATTAAAATATTTTTTTAATTTTTTAATTAGTCTACGGATCTGGATCCGAATTCGGATACCCATGGATATGACAATACCTAGACGGATATCCAAAATTCAGATATCCAGAAGGCATAAATCTGGATCCGAATACTAAAACCACAGATCTGACGAATCCGGATCTAGATACCTTAAATTTTCTCGTATCCGAATCAATTCCACCCCTACCTAGTTGTGCATTTAGCAAACAATAAAATAAAATAAGTGGGCCTCTTTAACCTTTTTGTATTTGTAATCCAATGCTGGCCTCGTTTTTATACCGTCACAAACATCATATAAATAGTACAATAAATTTTGATCATAAACATATAACCAACTTGCATATAACAAAAAAAAAATTGTTACAAGAAAGGTATTTAAGTTCTCTACACCAAAAAATAATAGTGGTGATCAATATACGATTTTTACACTTTGAATGGTAGTGACGGATTCAGAATCGTACATGGGAGCTTACTTGAAATAAAAAATAATAATTACTAATTAATTGTTAGTATTCACCAATTTTATAGGGAAAACTATTATTTTAAAATTGTAATTTATAATATAATATTTATTTTTACATAAAAACCACAATAATTGAATACAATATGCATTTTAGTAGCCAGCAACAGACCAACTTGACAAACAACAAAACAAAAGTCTAATACATATGACGTTGCTATTTTGACCATTGACAAGCAAACAAAAGTCTAATACATAAGGTGTTGCGATCGAAACGGAAGAAAATGCGTCAGTCACGTGAATGGTAGTTATCACCATGTTAACTGCACCTTCAGGAACTTATAAGTTCATATTTGACCAATTCTTTTTAGGAATTGGGGGTCTTAGCCTAATGACTTTAGGCCGGGATAAAAATTGTACCTTTTGGAAATTCATTCTCCGTTGTAGGTGGTGTAAAATTCAGATCTTTTGACGTTCACTTCAAAATAAAAAGCAAGTTATTTTTTATTTATTCTAGCTTCAAAATGACGATTGAAAGGAGAATATTTTTTTTATAGAGAATACACTAAGATACTTTAAAAAAATTTTGTCACCAAAATAGTTTTGAAAAATGATCAAAATGAATTTTATTAAAATATGTAAATACATTTATACACCTTAGGTTAACTAATCTAGATTTAGGATTTAGAGTTATGATGTGGGGTTTTGGATGTGAAGTTTAAAATTAATATATATATATTAAAAAATTCAAAATAAAAAAAATTATTTCTGTCATTTTTTTCTTTGAAAACAATTTTTGTGAAAAAAAACTTAAAAAATAACTACTTTTTATTTTGTGTTTTTTATATTGTGTAGGACTTCTTTAAACTTAGTCACAACTCTGCTCTTGTCAGTTGTATACGAATCAACTCGATTACATAAATAAGATTGGATCATTTCATCTAAAACATATCATCAAACTTTACAGATCTTAATTGAATGTCTTGCCAAGAAAGTTATGGGCGACATGGAACCAGAAGCGGCAAAAGAACTCACACTCTGTTGGAGCCGTTTTCCAAAGGGGTGGTTTCGAATCTCATGGAACATTCCTGGTAATGGCGTCTATCGAATGATGAAGGTACAACAATTTTATCCATCTATGTATCCTTAACACAGCTCTATATAAGATTTAGAGAAATAGAATTATGTGATGATATCATTAAACAGGCAAAAAAGGAGATGATTAATATATTAAAGGAGACGGTGTTGAAGAAAAGAGAATCAGGAGAAGATCTTGGAGAGTTTTTCAAGGTGCTATTTGGCAAAATGGAAGGAGGAGAGGAAAAGATAAGCGTAGAGAGTGCCATCGAGTTCATATTTATTTTCTTTTTGATTGCTAACGAAGCCACACCAAGCGTCCTTACGGCTACAGTGAAGCTCATAAGCGAGAACCCTAAAGTCATGCAAGAATTAAAGAGAGAGCATGAACAAATTGTCCGGGGTAAGAGTGAGAAGGAGAAGAAGGCCGGCCTAACATGGGAAGACTACAAATCAATGACTTTCACGCAGATGGTCAGAGCATTCATTGTCAATAGGGTTTGAACTGAAAGTCCTTGAACCTTAATAATGGTTTAGACTAAACTGGTGTTTTGTTCAGGTGATAAATGAGTCACTTAGGATCACAAGCACGGCCCCGACAGTGCTTAGAATAATTGATCATGAGTTCCAGTTTGGTGATTATACAATTCCAGCTGGTTGGATTTTCATGGGCTTTCCTAGTGTCCATTTCAGTTCAGAAAAATATGATGACCCTTTAGCATTTAATCCATGGCGGTGGAAGGTGATTTTTCATTTGTCCTTAATCCTTTTACGTATTTACTCATTATTCTACTAATCAATATACTATGTGATCTTATGAGTTTACTAAACTCTTTTAAATTTCAGGAAAAAGACTTGACAGCAATCGTCTCCAAGACGTACATTCCTTTTGGCGCTGGTTCTAGACTATGTTTAGGAGCTGACTTCGCTAAGCTTCTAATGGCCAGTTTTATCCATCATTTATGTAGATACAGGTTCAATCATATCACCTAATGACTGGTTCAAGTTAATCTATTAATGTATGCGGTCAAAAGTTTTATTTACATATATTTTTAATATGGTTTCAAGGTGGTCAATGAAGACAGAGACTACAATACTTCGAAGGTTTATACTTATGTTTCCAAGTGGATCTGATATTCAAATATTACAAGACACTGAAGTGGATAGCTCTTCTGGCTAGCTATTAGAGTGGTTATATTCCATCTGCGGTTGCTGTTTCGGAGTAAGCTACTCTATATGAATGTATATGTTGAACAGTACTATTTACTGCGAAATAAACACCATCTTGTAAGAAACAATGATTGAAGTGTATGTTTTTATTGAATACATAAAGTAAGCTAAGCACTTAGTATGAAAGATACTACAAGAATCACATTGTGGCGATTCCGTTTTGTGAACCTATTCAAAATGTTATGTTACCATATATTTTGTAATGCTATAAGAATCTAATGTTATTTGTATCATATTAGATCCATATAATGGTATGATATTTGTTCTCACTCGACCATGTTGCGTGATCCCAGCAAACGATAAGTTTTTTTTTTACAAACGATAAATGGTTCTGCTGTCGCAAACAATCCATTCACATATTAATGAATCATTCAAAGATTCTAGCAACTTTGTTGTATTAAACTTCTGTTACTCAACTCTCTTTTGGTCCTTGTCATGATTATTCAGACGTTGGTATTGATCCTGAACTTTTTTTTTATGTGCTCTGTCTCCTGTCCCTTAATATACTAGTTAGATTTGATTTGTTATCCATTTTTATTTGATCCCAAATTTTGAATATCCATAATTTTACAGATCAAAACAAATCTTAGAGGGGTGTATTGAATCAAGGGGTTTAGGAGATTTTGGAGTATTGTAATTTTAGTGGGATTTAGGTGAATTCTGAAGTTATTTGAGTGATTTTAAAATGAGATCTATAGGTGATTTGGTAGGATATTTCTAAAAATTTCAAAGCTGTTTCAGTGATTTAAAATGATAATAATCCTTGTCAATATACTTTTTGCTTACGGGTCTCTCTTTATCAATTCATTCATTTTTACCACAAGGGTTTTGTAATTATACACGTATTACTAATAAAACAACTATCAAGAGACTGTAAAAAAAGAGAAGACATGCAACCAAGAAGCTGTGTTCTAGAGGTCAATTGGAGGTCATTAAAAAAAAGCGAGCAGGATACCTGATGTTCATGATGCAGCCAGAGAAGCTGCTCTGTGTTCTAGAAGACTCGCAGAACTTGATGCATAAGAATATTGCGGAGTGAAAAAACTGTCGAGAAGATTGATGATGATGATCTTAAATCATTATGATAATTCACCGGAGAGAAAATAGATTGTAACATTGTTAGAAGAATACACACAAAGAGAGACATGATTTTCCGTGAAAGCGAGGAACAAAGATTTGTTCACCTAAAAATTGTGAGAAGACAAGAAACTGAGGAATGTGTTTAAAGATGGTTAAAATAAAATAATAAATCTCCCATGTTTATCAACGAGAGAAGAGAGAAACAAGCAAGAGGAGAAGATCATGAAGAACTCAGAGAGAAAAAATCAATTACAAAACAAGAGCAGTACAATCGTCTTCTTCCACTCTTGCTATAATTTCTCTATACATTTTCTGGAATGTCCTTACGATTGTCTTCTTCCGCTACTCTCGATTGCCATAATTCAGTCTCTGTAATTGAGGAAAAAGTACGACATTATTATTTCAGAATTTCTTATTTTATTTATTAAGGTATCTTCAAATACCATCTATCGAGATGTTATTTTAAGGAGACTATTTTTAACTGAAAACGAATGTCAAATCTCTTAAAATCGCATTCATAAACTTCTTTTCCAAAATATTGTTTAAGATTGAATAACAGTAGATTTGATATAAGTTTTATAAATTATTAATTGAATAACAGGAGATTCCAAGTAAATTTCAATGACTTTATTCAAATCCCAAATTGAATAACACTTGATTTAGAAATAGTTTTTAAAATCATTGATTGAATAACATGGGATTTTAATAAAATCCCAAAATCTCTTAAAACTATTCTTTCAATACACCCCCCTTAGTATCCATTATCTGTTAAAAACTTAATAATTCACAAATATTACCAAATTTAAAAGACAGATATCCGATATAATATGATATGTATATGTGTATACAAAGAAGTATATATAAAATTATTTATCTTCTACGCAAGTTTTACGATATTTTTACTTACTAAATTAATTATTAAAGTTTTTAAAACAACTTTTCTTTTTTGTAAAAAGAGAATTTAAATTTTTATTTTTACGAAACGAATCAGATATCCGGTTAATATACAAAATTTACATGATGTCCGCATACTATATATGTAGATAAAGCAAACACGAATCATGAATGTGTTGTTCCATACAAAGCATGGTGTATCAAAAATACCTTCAATATCCTGAGACCTAGTACTTAGCAGGACTAGTAATGAAACCTTATCATGTCTCATTCTATACCAGTTCAGAGGGATTGCGAAGTACTCTTGTGCATTTATGTCAGTCCGCTCGTACTTAACCCCATTTATTCTATAAGTGGAAACTGAGGAGTAAGCATGGGCAATCAATAGAGAGGAAGAGATGATGCCGATGAAGCCATATCGTGTCTCGTATTGTCTCTCCCATTTCCCATTGATGTTTGTGTGCAATTTTGGAAGATTCTATATGGACAGTAGTTATACATAAAATTGTTCTTTTTTTAAAACTTTCGAAAAGAAGATTTTTCCCGATCATTTCTTGTCCTTTTCTAGAAAGAAATATGTGGAGTTTGTTTTTGTGTTTATGTTCAAGAATGCAAGGCATATGCGGTATTGTTATCTCCACATTTCCATCTCGTTCCTGTGAGTGACACATTTCTTAGAAAATCTTAGTCGTTGATTTCTCTAAGACTGATTTTGAAAAACAAGCAACTTTTATGCTGTCCTCCTGAACAGGACTGTACCAATTTGGAAGATGGATGCTCCTTATTCACCGCTGGGAACCAATCATTGCTGCCACATTCCCATCCCAAATACCATTTTGGATCAAATTGAAATAATTCCGCTCCACTACTAGCATGAGAAAATCATCCAAAGCAAGTAGCTGAAATCATATTCCCAAAAAGGTTGCCATGCCTATCAAGCCTCTGATGGAAACATGTCAGTTGATTGACTTAGAGTGTTGCAGTGTTTAAAACATGTGTCGATTTTTCCATTGGCTTCAGACGAGTGGAGGCTGGTAGGTGTGGAATATCACCTACCACATTGCTTCATTGCTGCCACATTCCCATCCCAAATACCATTTTGGATCAAATTGAAATAATTCCGCTCCACTACTAGCATGAGAAAATCATCCAAAGCAAGTAGCTGAAATCATATTCCCAAAAAGGTTGCCATGCCTATCAAGCCTCTGATGGAAACATGTCAGTTGATTGACTTAGAGTGTTGCAGTGTTTAAAACATGTGTCGATTTTTCCATTGGCTTCAGACGAGTGGAGGCTGGTAGGTGTGGAATATCAACAGAGGTGATGGGTCTCCATTGGTCTATCAGGACACTGAAATCATAGGGGGGGATAATAGATTACAAATGGAGCAATGGTTTCCAAGATTTTCATACTCCATCGATATGATATTTTCTTCACCTGAACCAAATTCCATGATCATAGGCCTAAGTCTGTCTACAATCACCCTTACTCGAGCTGAAGATCTTGTAACCTCATAGTCATCTAAGATTTCACTGGTGAATGGAAGATATGTTCTTCATGAGAAACCAGGTGAAAGAAGTACAGCAAATGAGACGATTAATCATCTGCCTCTACACAACCCCGACTCCAATCCTCCCTCACCTTAATAATCAGGCGGAAGGCATGGAAAGAGAACGTGACCTCCCCTCACAAAACTCTCCTCCGTACTCGACTACACGAAACAAAAAATCTATCTCTTGAGGGTAAGCGTAGAAGGCAAATTTTCCTGAGGATATGCCATACGCTATAGAGCCGGTAGTACCCAGGTGAGGGAACTGGTTTGTCTCCATGGAAACTTTGTGATTTCTGAGTCCAACCAACAGTCACAGGTAGTCATCCCCTCGATTGAAGATGTGATGAATGAACTCCAGGAAGTCACCTACTAGTACAATAATTACTTGGACCCGAAAGAAAGTGCAACAAGAAAGCAACGAGTGCTCGAAGGGGAAGTCCATGGGTTAATGGCAAAAACAGCAGGAAGCACCGTTGTACGCCGTCTAGGGGTGTCAGAATGAGCTAGCTCAGCTCACAGTGAGCTCGGATCTTTCGTGAGTTAGCTCAGCTCAACTCATATATAATATGAGCTTTAATATGTAAAATCGAACTCAGTTCATCTAGATCATAAGTTAAATGAGCTAACTCACGATCTAATATTAAAAAAAATTATAAAATAAAATATTTAAATAACTTCTATAATATGCTTCAAAATTTAAATATTAAAAAGTCCGAAACATTAATATTAAATATTAAATAAAACCAACACTTAAAAAATAAATTATGCTAAACCAATGATCCAAAATCCTATTCCTCGAAAGAGTCGTGAGACAATTCATCTTCAAAATCTTTATCTTTTCTTTCCAAATCATAAAAATAAAATAAAACATTTATAAATTTGGGATCAACAAAGTTTTTGAGTAAGATGATAGGGTAACATGGGTTTATATAGAAGAGTTAGATAATTTCTATTTAAAAATAATAATTTCTGTTTTCTTTCTTATAAAAAGTTATAGATAATTTTTTTAAAAAATATTTTTTATATTATTTGTGTATGTTTTATATTTTAATTTTAAAAAGATAAATATGATTAATATAGAAATTATCTTTTAAGAAGATTTGGTTTTTAATTTTAATTATAAAAAAATACGATTAATATAGAAATTATCCAAAGAATTATATATATATATATATCTTTGTATGTATAAAAATGATTAAGCTCATGAGCTGGCTTGTGTTCATTATAGCTCGTTCATATAACTCGTGATCTAATTTAAGCTCGATCAATAAACTCATTTATTAAATGAGCCTAAAAATAGAGATCGTGCTCGTGAAAAATTGAGCTGAGCTCAGCTAGCTCATGAGTCCTAACGCCGCCGCTTTTTACCAGATTTTTCATCTTCATTGAATTTTTCGAGTGATATTTTGCTTCCCTCTCTCCACCGGTGACTCGGCCAACCAGTTGGTTTGATATGATTTTGGTTCGGTTAAGTTGACTAGTTGGTTTATATTGATTTGGTCTAGTTAAGGTTAAATTGGTTTGGTTAGTGAAATCAATTTTGGGTTTATGTTAACTGGGGGGCGGAGATGTCTGAGCTAGCGGCATAGTTGTATGGTGATTGGGGCGTGCAAAGACGTTGCATATCAACGTAGAGTGATGATTACTGGGTGGAAATATATTTTATATTGATGCATAGTTGAGATTGTGGGGTACATAGACACACACTTTTGTACTATCAACACATAGTATGTAGGAGAATGTGGGGTGTATGAATTAGGTATGTACTATCTACGCACTGACTATTTCGTGTGGTGTAATAGGTATTTTGTTTGTTCATGCTAGAGCTAAATTTTTATAATAAGAATTTTGTATTTGAGTCAGTGGTTTGCATGTTTACCATCTTATAATTCATTGAGTGATTCCTTTTGTTACTCACCCATTTTTTTTTCCTTTCAGATGAGACCGATGAACAAAAGTAATTCTTATCGGATTGGCATTTTAGGATTGATTTTCTTTTTTTTTATAGTTTTTATGTGTTTATCTATTATTTGGATTTTATTTTATTTATTGAATTTTTGGGGTTCGAGATGATGTTTGACAATTAATAAATTGAAGATTTTAGAAATTGAATTATTTGTGTCTATTTAAAAAAATATAGATGTTACAGAGATTAAACGGAATTTTGTAAATAACCAAACTGTTTCTAAATCTTAAGAGTGGGAAAACTGAATACCGAAATAAGTGAACCAAAAACCAAATGTGAAAAGCCACCCTTAAATAAGGACACAAAAGGAAATTGACATACCTGCACCAATCTGTCGATGCCCTCGTTTTCATTTTTCCTTGTTCTCTTCAGAAAAAAAGAAAAAGAAAAATTGATAGTCTGTAATTCGAAAGACAGAGATTTAAAGTGAGAGAAATAGCGAGAGTCGAGAGACAGTTATTATAATTTCGTTTCATTACAACCTTAAATCTTCATACTCTGTTCTGTATCCTCTCAGATTATTTTCTCATATTAGCTGCTGTGCTTCGTTGCCTTTTCTCGATTCAGTTTAGGAGAGAGAACAAAAAGAAGCTGTCTTTACTGTGTTTATCACAAAGATCCCTTAAAACTCGCATTTTTAGGGTTTGAGTGCCCAGATCTCTCTCTCTCTCTACCCTTGTGCTAATTGTAAGCTCTTCTCCACCCTCATATCTCTCCTAAGTGTACATCTTGTTTTAAATCCTCAACTGAATCTGCAAGTTTTCTTCTTCCCATTTTTTGAATTGTTGATTCATATCCATGCAGGGTTTTTCAATTAGAAGCAGAAATCAAGAAGATTGTTTAGGGCTTTTGATATAGAAATTAGGGTTTTTTTTCTGTAGATATGATGAAGCAGATATTTGGGAAATTACCAAAAAAAACATCCAAATCATCCAATCCAAACGGAGAAGGTGGTGTTAATAACTCCCATTACATCCCTTCTAACTCAAAACCTTCAACAAAGTCTTCAACTTCAAATGGAGCAAATGGGCCCATTGCTCCTTCCTCAAACAGAGCCAACAATGGGGTTTATGAAGCCTTGCCTAGCTTCAGAGACGTTCCCGCCTCAGAGAAACCAATCCTCTTCATCAAGAAACTGATTATGTGCTGCGTCGTGTTCGACTTTACAGACCCTTCTAAGAATCTCAGAGAGAAAGAGGTAAAGAGGCAGACTCTGCTTGAGCTTGTAGACTACATTGCCACAGTTTCCACAAAGTTCACCGATGCTGCGATGCAAGAGATTGCGAAACTGGCTGTGGTTAATCTCTTCAGGACGTTTCCTTCTGTGAGTCATGAGGGGAAGATGTTGGAAACGCTTGATGGTGATGATGAGGAGCCTGCGTTAGACCCTGCTTGGCCACATCTTCAAGTTGTTTACGAGCTCCTCCTTAGATTCGTGGCTTCCTCCATGACTGATGCTAAGCTTGCTAAGAGATATATTGACCATTCCTTTGTTTTGAAGCTCTTGGATTTGTTTGACTCTGAGGACCAGAGAGAGAGGGAGTATCTAAAGACCATTCTTCATCGAATCTACGGGAAGTTCATGGTGCATCGACCTTTTATCAGAAAAGCTATTAACAATATCTTCTACAGATTCATATTTGAGACAGAGAAGCATAATGGTATTGCAGAGTTGCTTGAGATTCTTGGAAGTATAATCAACGGTTTTGCTTTGCCGTTGAAAGAAGAGCACAAGCTCTTCCTCGTCAGGGCTTTGATACCACTGCACAGACCTAAATGTGCTGCGGCCTATCATCAACAGCTTTCTTATTGCATTGTTCAGTTTGTAGAGAAAGACTTCAAGCTTGCTGATACCGTCATTAGAGGACTTCTAAAGTATTGGCCTGTGACTAACAGTTCAAAGGAAGTTATGTTCCTTGGAGAGTTGGAAGAAGTCTTGGAAGCAACTCAAGCAGCTGAGTTTCAGCGATGTATGGTTCCTTTGTTCCGTCAAATCGCAAGATGCATCAACAGTTCACACTTTCAGGTTCGAGTCTTGGTTCTGTTATTATGTAAAAACTCTCCTAAGAGTCTGTTTGATTCTAAGTTGCTTCTTTTTTTCTCAGGTGGCTGAAAGAGCTCTATTTCTGTGGAACAATGATCACATAAGAAACTTGATTACTCAAAACCATAAAGTGATAATGCCGATTGTGTTCCCGGCTATGGAGAGAAACACTCGGGGCCATTGGAACCAAGCGGTTCAGAGTCTGACTTTGAATGTGAGAAAAGTATTGGCAGAGACAGACCAGGTTCTGTTTGATGAATGCTTAGCTAAGTTCCAAGAAGATGAAGCGAATAAGACTGAGGTTGTAGCTAAAAGGGAAGCAACATGGAAGCGTTTGGAAGATTTGGCTGCTTCCAAATCCGTAAGCAACGAGGCAGTGCTGGTCTCAAGATTTTCATCTTCGGTTACACTTGCCACTGCGAAAACTTCTGCTAGTTGAACACTTTCAAAAGATCAAGCAGAGTTTTATGAAACCATTAGAAACATCAGGATCAGCCCTTAAAAGGGAGAGACCGAAGCGGAATGGGATGATCGAAGAGGGGCAGTGTCATCAGTGAATACTTCTTAACATTTATTTTTTCAGGTTTCTGGAATCAGGGGTTGTTCAATTATTTGTTGTTTCTGATTTTTTTTTTTTGACTGTCAGCTCTTTAAAGGAGTTACAAAAAAAAACAATATGTTGTGTAAGAAAGTGGTTCTATAGATATGTAGTTCTTCAGAGGATGGCTACATAATTTTTCGTATAGTACTGTGATTTGAAATTGACGTACGATAAAAGTGCGGGAGTATGTTTTGGAAAAAAAGAAGGTAAATCTATCGAATAGTTTTTCTAAAATTTTTGGTCACAAAAAAAAACTGAAATACATAATTTTATTTTAAAATTTTAATATATTTTTTTATTATTTTTAATTTTAAACTTTATTTTCAAAATCAAACCTTATAATTTTAAACTTAAATTTAAATTAGATAAATATATGTTTATATCTTTTAATAAAATTTATTTTAATTTTTTTTTCATAGAACCTATTTTAGTGACAATTTATTTTAGGTATATCTTAGGTTATTTCTAAAATAAAAAGCAGATACAATCATATAAACAGCTATAGACGCTTTATAATGAAATAATTATTTGTGTTCTTTAGTCAATGAGTGATGGTCAATGTCTGACCACAATTGCTCAGTCAAAGTCAACTTCAACTCTAATCAAGACGTTTATTTAAAGATTCCGTATTTATATTGCAAGGTTGAAAAATATTCAGATTTTTTTTTTGAAAAAAATATTTGTTCTTGCTTGAGCATCAATCTATTATGACTAGATCACCGCAGTATGGCTAGAGGTGGGCACGGATCGAATATTTCTATAATTTTCAGTATTTGTGATTTGGTTTGTATTTTACAGATATCTGATTTTCTTATTTGTTTTACTTTAGAGAAATACGAATATCCGGAAAACCGGATATCTAGATTTTTTTGAGATATTTTTGAACATTTACGGATATTTACGGATATCTCATCTATTTTGTTTAATAAAATTTAATTAATAAAAACTATAAAATTTTGTTTTCAAAAAATAATTTTTACATAATATAAAATGAAAAATACAAATAAATGAAACTATATTTCTATAAAGTTCTAAAATAAATCAAATTTTCTTATAAACACACAATGTTTTTTGAAAATTTTCTTTTTTTATAAAGATTTATAAGCAAATTCTAAATAAATTAATAAAATGATATGTTAAAATAATAATTTTATAAAATTATACATATAAAAAACTCTATTTATTTATAGATATACATTTATTTATATAATGTCGGATTGGATATCCGACTCTAAATTTTTAGTATTTGTGGTTTGATTTGTTTCTAAGGGATATTAACTTTTAATATTTTTTTTGCTTTGAAGATTGACGGATTGAATTGAAATGAATCAAATCAAATTTAATGGATAAAATGTCGAGTCCTAAGTATGGCTGGAATAGCTTTTGGTGGTATTCTCACCTTTTTGTTCTTTCTTCAGAGATCCTTCCTATTGTTATATCTCATCAAAAATTGTGGGGTGTGCAGCTATATATATATATATATTTACAAAATTTCAATTGCAAATTTTTTTTTCAATAAAAATATTTATTTTCTTGTCAACTTTTCAAAAAAAATTTATAAACATCTTATATCCTCTATATATTAATCTTGGAGCATTAGAACTTTTAAGTGTAGCCACGTGTCATCACCAGAATGATTCTCAGAATCCTTAGAAAAAACTTGGTCCATCTAATTATAGATTATACTTTTATTAAATTAACATTCATAATGATTAGTAGTGTATAAAAAGATATTTTACATTCTTTCCTTAAATAAAAGCTACGGAATTACCTAATATGATTAGCATATATGTGACAATTAATGTTTTGAATAATAAAGATTTGATAATATATTTTGTATTCTTCATCATTTTTTAATTTATATTATAAAAAAATAAACAATCACATTAACCATATAATAAAAAATCTAATTTTTTTTCTTACATGTTATATTATGAATTTTTTAAAACAACTATAAATTACTAAAACAGTAAAAACATTACAATCAAAATTTTGTGAACAATGTTTTTATTTTTCTGTTATAAAAAGATACAAATGATCATAATATCATATGAATATTAAGTATCATTTAATATATATTCAGATTAAATATATATATATATACTTTAATATTGTTTAAATTAAACTATATATCATATAAAATACATATATGTTAATTATATACTTAGATGGATATTTACAACATATTTTGGTACACACATGTCATAATAACATATTAATATACGAGCTATATATTTTAATTCTGAAATATTAAAATCCTTAAAAAATAAGTTATCAATCCTAGGTCAGTTATTGGTTTCTCAATTATTTTATTATTTTATAATATGTACGAGCTATATATATTAATCATGGAGCTATATATACGAGATTTTTTTGTAGTCACTTGTCATCACTACAATGCTTTTTAAAACCTTTAAAAAATAAGTTAGTCCATCTAAATATATATGATACCTTTTGTTAAACTAATTATCATATTAGTTATTCGTGCATAAAATAATAATTTCTATTCTTTCCTTAAATAAAAGCTACGAAATTACCTAATATGATTAACAAATATGTGACAATTAATGATTTTGAATAATAAATATTTGATAACAATATATGTATCTTCCATCATTTTTGTTCAATTTTATATTCTTGAAAGACATTTAAAAATCACATAAGTATATAATAAAAAAATATAGATTTTTTCTAAATATATTTTGATTTTTTTAATATAAATTACTAAGGCTGCTAAAAATCTACGATGAAATTTTTTTGTTCAATTGTTTAACTTTTTTTTTATTATAACAAGATATAAATGATCATAAAATCATGTAAATATGAAGTCTCATTTAATATATATACATTTATTTCAATATCGTTTAAATTAAAAAATATATATATCATATATAAAATACATAAACATGTTAATAAAAATAATATTCATATTAATAAAAATAATATTTTTGTCACAACAAATATAAATTTTTTAATAAAATCATATGAGTATCAAGCCTCAATAAATAAATATTTATATTAAATATATTATATATCTATATCATTTGATTTTAATTATATACTATATAAAATAAATAAATGTTTTATTTTGTTTTTATCAACAAAAATTTTTGTAAATAAAGAGAAAGATTTTTTTATTTATGTTCTTACTTGAATTTAATTGTATATGTAATAGCTATTCGCTCTTCAATTATTCAATATATTTATTATTACATAATATGTAAATTAATACAAAATAAATAATATTATGTACAAATAATTTGTATACATAATTAATCTTCATTCTGCGCAAGCATGGATCTCAAATGTTATTTGATCATATCATTTTAAAAATATGATTTTTCATATCGAAGTGAGATGGTGAATTATAACATTTGAATGATATCATTGAAACCCAATGTAAATTGGGTTGACTGCCTAAAACCCCATGTAAATATAATCACCATATTTATTCCCCCCTCAACTACCAAGCTCATGACAAATCCACCCAAACTTATGATTTCTCTTTAGATCTCTCCCTAAAGTTTTTATTCCCTCCTCTCTAATTCAATTTCAAAATCGAGACTAAAGAGAAATTAACTGCGTTATGTAATTAACGATTGCCCATTAGAAAAGAACCCGACCCGACATTAAAAAAAGAATTCGACCCGATTTTTTTTTAAAAAACCCAAATTGGGATTTTTATTAGGGTTAGTCTATCTTCTTCACTGAACGACACAGAGGGACCCCGAAGAAAAACTGGAAACAGAGAGAGAGAGAGAGAGAGAGAGAGAGAGAGAGAGAGAGAGAGAGAGAGAGAGAGAGAGAGAGAGAGAGAGAGAGAGAGAGAGAGAGAGAGAGAGAGAGAGAGAGAGAGAGAGAGAGAGAGAGAGAGAGAGAGAGAGAGAGAGAGAGAGAGAGAGAGAGAGAGAGAGAGAGAGAGAGAGAGAGAGAGAGAGAGAGAGAGAGAGAGAGAGAGAGTGAGAGTGAGTGAGAGAGAGTGAGTGAGAGAGAGTGAGTGAGAGAGAGAGAGAGATTGAGAGAGAGAGTGTTTGAGAGAGAGAGAGTGTAGTCTCTCTTTGTCTCTATCTCTCTCTTCGTCGTCGTCTCTCTCTGTTTCTCTCTGTCTCTCCAGTTTTTCTTCGGGAGTCGGAATCCCTCTGTCTCGTTGAGTGAAGAAGATAGACTAACCCTAATAAAAATCTCAAATTGATTTGATTTTTTTAAAAAAAAATCCAGGTCGGGTTCTTTTTTAATGTCGGGTCGGGTTCTTTCCTAATAGGCAATCGATAATTACATAACACAATTAATTTCTCTTTAATTTCGATACTGAAATTGAATTAGAGAGAGGGGAATAAAAACTTTAGGGGAGGATCTAAAGAGAAATCATAAGTTTGAGTGGATTTGTCATGAGCTTGGTAGTTGAGGGGGGAATAGATAGGGTGATTATATTTACATGGGATTTTAGGTAGCCAACCCATGTAAATTAAATAAGTTTTTTTTAAAAAAAATATCAACAAACATCACCCTACTCATCAACATTATATTAACGAGTCATAATTATTACGTTTGGAGACTTATGACATCTTGGTTGAACAATCAAAATTAATATTCAACGATAATTAGTATATTAATTTCACCCCGCGCATGCGCACGGGTAATCATCTAGTATGTATAATATAAGTTGAGACGGTCTTCTTAAATTAGAATATTATCCTCATACAAATATATATTAAAAGGGTGTTAATGAAAATAGATTTATACTGATTATTAGAATTTTCAAGTATAATATTTATTGTTTATAAATTCTTACAATTTCATTAAAATCCAATGTTAAAGATTTCATATTTCTATACAAAATCTTTTGTTATTCAAAATGTTTGGATTTTAATGAACCTATAAATCTATTAAATTTATTGCTACTTAGAATTGAATTCTTAAACATTTAATTCATAAAAAAAAAGACTTTGAGAACAATACATATACACATTTTCTGAAAAAATACATATATTCCTTTAATTCTTAATATTATTATCCTCGTAATGAAGTCTCTCATGTTTTTTAATATTTATTTTCATAGATTTTTATTAAAAAAATCATGACAAAATCTAATATTATTTATTATTAAAATCTTTGAAAATAAATAGTATAATAAATAATATTAGATTTTGTCATGATTTTTCTTTCTCCTTACAATTATGACAAGTCTATTGAGAGATTATAATATATATATATAAAGAGGCTGAATCCAACGGACCAAAGAACCAAATAAAAAACCAAGCACCAAAATAAGAAAGAGATCAATCCCCCCTCTCTCTCTCTCTCGCTCTTTCTGGCCTCCCTCTCTGCTGTCTCTATGGGAACGCAAATCCCAAACGCAGACGCTGAATCCCTCCAGCGAATACTGAATTTGAGCCTCGGAGTTAACGACAACAACGCAGAAAACGACGACGTATCACACCAAGTAAACTCCACCGGTACAGACCAGCCTTTGGGCATCGAATTCGTGGAGAAGATCTTGAAGTACGAGTTCAAAGACAAGAACTTGCTGCTGCAAGCGTTCACTGACGCTAGTTTTGATGAAAACTGCGTTTCGTACGAACGCTTAGAGTTCTTAGGAGACACGGTCTTAAATATGGTTGTAACCAAATATTTATATTTTCTCTACGAGGATTCTACACCTGGTTCATTGACCCGACTCCGAGCGGTCAACGTTGATAATGAGAAACTTGCCCGAGTCGCTGTAAAACATGATCTGCACCGTTGCCTCCGTCATAAGAAACCCTTGCTTGAGGACCAAGTAAGTCTCTTTCTTAAATAATTAGGCTTTTTTCTATTTGCGCTTTACTTTCCATTTAATATCTTCTGATCATGTTTAATTAATATTGGTTGATCTAGTGAATACGACTTGAATAGGGACTAATATTTCTTTCAATAAAAAAGAATAGGGATTAATATTTCAACTATTTTTAGGCATGACAACAAAGACTTATTAAAAAGAAATAAGACTTACATTGTGTGCGTGTTACCCGTGTTGGAACTTATCAGTTGTCAACTTGTCATTGATAAAATTATATTCATATCATAATCAATTAACTTATGAACTCGAATTCCAGATTCTATTCAGATTTTTATCCATAATTTATTAACTTCGTATCAATTAATATTCCTGATGTGTGTTTATTTTCGATAAACATGTGATTTCCATTAATATTGGCCAGATCAATGCTTCATGGTTGCCGAACCTTGATCATATATAATATCTTGTTATTAACTATGAACCTTCGAAACTTAACAATTCATATCTTTGTTTACACCATGGGTCTTAAAGTACAAACTGTATACAGACAACATTCCTAAAAAAATTGTATTAGGTGTGTTTTTCCTTCAATATGTACAACGATAAACATATATATATATATATATATATATATATATATATATATATATATAATGTAATAATTCATGTGAAATATATGCAGATAGTGGAATTTGCAAAAGAAATAGAAAAATATCCACTACATTCGTGTCATCTCGTGGAAGCTCCTAAAACCCTAGCTGACATAGTAGAATCTACCATTGGAGCTCTTTACACCGACTGCGACTCCTTCGAAACTGTGTTTAAGGTAACTGCATGCATACATGCATGATATTTTTTTATTCATTCTTTAGTTACAATAATTAATAATATGTAAGTGCATGAATGTTTTGGTTGAAATAATATATATATATAGGTGATAAAACCGTTGTTGGAGCCTATAATATCCTTAGATAAACTCGAGAACCATCCAATGACAGAACTCCATGAGATGTGTCAGAAGAAAAACTTGCAGCTGAAGTTCGATGATAGTACTTGGGAAGTTGATAAAAAGGTTCTTGTCTCTATTGAAGATCATTTGGTTGGAAGTGGACACCATCTTACCAAAAAAGATATTGCTAAAAATTGCGCTGCAAAAAATGCTCTCGACAATTTCCCTCATTTCTTTTCAAATATTTAATATCATATACATATATAAGTTTGTATAAAAACTATGTTTTCTAGCAAAATATATTATTTTATTTTTGTATCTGAATCAACATAAACAAGAATAACCTCGCCTTAGGATATATCCCATGAACATATTAATTTTTACGTGTCAAAAGTTTTTATGAATTTATATATTTATATTCTTTTGGTGTTTCCACCTCACTATTCTTTAGTTAGAGTAATTAATGATATGTTCTACTAGTCCTTAAAGTTATAAATATATGGGTTGTAAAATGATAGAATTTTTATTTTTTAATTTAATTAACAATAATTGAATATATATTAATATACAATCATATTTTATTATTAGTTACAAAATTAGTGAAATTTTAAAATTGAGATCTTGTTAAAATCTTTTTTTTTCAGAAAATTTTGTAGATTTTTTTTTTTTTTTAAAAAATATATATATAACTTTAAAATGAAAATATATCAAAATTTATTATGATTAAGGTAGTAACACATATTTTATATTATTAATCTTAAAGAAGTAGATTTATCAATTTCTAAGAGAATGTCCGACTAAAAAAATCACACATGAAAGAAGTCATGCATACTATTTTAATAGTATAGATATATTTATAAATAAATATAAATAAATATATAAAGGGTAATTTCACTTTTAATTTTCATTTGATACCATTATTCATGTTTACCTTCTCTAAATGAATATTTTCAAAAATACATATGTATGAAATTCTATTAAAGAGGCAAAAACATTTATGATCTTGATTTATAAATATAAGAATTATTTTTAAAAAATTAAAAATTAAAAAATAAAAAATATAAAAAAACATAAAAAAACATAAAAAAACATAAAAAACATAAAAAATAAATAAAAATAATATTTATTTTTTTGAATTATACCTTTTCAAATTTTGAAAATATGTATAATTTTTTTGATTTTTTTTAATATTTTCTTTTTAAAACTGAAAATGCTTTTTGAAACTATTTTAAATATTTTTATTTTAATTTGAAGTATTTATTTTTATTTTTATTAAAATTCTAAACCCTACTTCCAAAACCTTACCCCTCAAATCTAAACACTAAGTTTAGATTAATTAACCCTATGGTTATAAGTGTCTATTTACCTCTTTAAAACTAAAGGTAAATGTGATTGAGGTAAAAATACAAAAGTGTACTAAGAAAATGCTAGTTTTGGCAATTTCTTTCTCTCTCTATATATATATTATATGAAAATTCTTTTTCAGCAAAGGATAATATTTTCCTTTTAATATATATCCTATGACCATTTCAGTTTTTAAGTGTCAAAATTCTAAGTGAAATATATATATATATATATATATATATATATATATATATATATATAAAGAAATCTTTTATTTCCCTTTGGTGTTTCCACCTCAGTATTCATATCTAATAAAAATAAATAAATAATTACTAAAATTTTCAAAAAAACTAAAGAAATAATCTTAAAAATTAATCTTAAAATAAAAATTTTTTAAAAAATAGAAAAAGTTCGTATTCAAAAACAAATGATTCAAATGGTATTAATTTCTTTTTAAATTTTCTTTTATTTTCATTCAAATAATTATTTCTATTTATATATTTATAAAGTAAGGTTGTAAAAATCTTTTAACTTTTTAATGAAATATTTTTTGGTCATTTTTGTTGGCTATTTTGGTGAATAAACATATTTTAGGGTTATTTGTTTCATGGTTGCCAAAACTTGATTATATCTGATATCTTGTTTATAATTATGAACCTTCGAAACTTAACAATTCATATTTTTGTTTATAGCATGGGTCTTAAATTACAAACTGTATATAAAGAAAAAAAGCCTAAAAAACATTGCCTTAGGTGTATCTTTTTGTTCTATATATATATAATGAAATCAGGTGAAATATATGTAGATATTGAAATTTGCAAAAGATATAGTAAAAGTATCCACTAAATTTGTGCCATCTCTTGGAAACTCCTAAGATCCTAGGTGACATAGTAAAGTCTACCATTGGAGCTCTCTACACCTCGTTTGAAACCATGTGTAAGGTAACTGAATGCATACATGTATGATACTTTTATATTCATTTTTAGTTGGAGTATTAATGATAGGTTCTACTAGTCCATAAATGTTTTGGTTGAAATTATAAATACATAGGTGGTAAAACCATTGTTGGAGCCAATAATACCATTAGATAAACTAGAGAACCATCGAGTGACATAATTCAATGAGATGTGTCAAAAGAAGAACTTGAAACTGAAGTTCGATGAAAAAACTTGGGAAGTTGATAAAATTGTTCTCATCTTTATTGATGATCATTTGGTTGGAAGTGGACGACATCTTACCAATAAAAACATTGCTAAAAATTTTGCTGTAGAAAATGCTCTGTAAAAAAAATTCCTAGAACTTGGACGAGAGATGTGACTTCGAGGAATGTTAGAGGTCTAGTTTCTACGAGAAGCTTCATGAGTAAAAAATTGTGGATGCTAATTCCTTTTCAAATATTTAATATATATACTGTAAAAAATCTATGTTTTTTTTTGCAAAAGGTATTTTTTTGGTCATTTCACTTTTTGTGAGCTATTTTGGTAAAAAAAGAATTTGAAACTGAAATTCGATGAATTTTTTTGGAAAGTTAATAAAACTGATCTTGTCTTTATTGAAGATCATTTGGTTAGAACTGGACACCATCTTACCAAGAAAAATATTAATTTTCTTTTAGTATATGAATCAACATAAACAGAATAACGTCGTTTTAGGCTATATCCTATGAACATTTTAATCTTTATGTTTCAAAATTTCAAATGAAGATAAATATTTATATATATATATATATGTATATACCAAGAAATCTTTTATTCTCTTTGGTGTTTCCACATCACTATCTATATCCTATTTAAAATAAAGATAAATAAATAAATATTAAATTAAAATGTTAGTATTAGGTTCAAAAAGAATTAAAAATGAATTTTATATAAAACGTTCAAATTCAAAAACTATGAAATATTTTTTATAGCTTTTACTTTTTACTTTTTATTTATTATTTATATATCTATTAAGCAAGGGTATAAAAACATCCTCAATGAAAAGATGTTCATTTAGAGTATCTAGTGTTTATAATACGAATAAAATTTATTAATTTTAATAATTGATATTTTTAGGTAGATAAATGTTTCTCATAGATTCTTGTAGAGTACTTTTACCAAGAAGCGATTCTATTGTCTCTCTCCTTGTTTTGTATTTTTCAATAAATTAATGTTGAGATACCTATCAAGTGCTTCCCATTGTTGGTGCCTTAAGAGCAATCTCAATGGGGGTTTCTAGCTCCGAGGTTCTCAAAATACATATATGTGTATGTATATATTTATATTAGTATTTAATTTTGGGTTTCATAACTTTACGAGAAACTCAAAACCAAAAGTTTTCTGCATAGATATTTGGGTTGGGTTTCCCATAAAGTTAAGAACCCCACAATTAAATACTAATATAAATATATATATACACATATATATATATTTTGAGAACCCCGAATCTAGAACTCCCTGTTAGATGTGCTCTAAGGATCTTTTAATAAAACATCTTTTTTGTTTATTTTTCTTCTTTTGGACTATTTTGGGTAAAACAAAAAAACATATTTTAGGATCATGTGCTTCATGGTTGACGAACCTTGATCATAATAAGGATATATAGTTATTAATTATGAACCTTCGAAACATAACAATTCATATTCTTGTTTATCCCATGGTCTTCAAATACAAACTGTATATACAGACAACAATCCAAAAAAACTGTATAATATCTTTTATATTCATCATCTAGGTGGATAATTAATAAATATGTAGGTGTTAAAACCATTGTTGGAGCCAATAATACCATTAGATAAACTTGAGAACCATCCAATGACAGAATTCAATGATCCACTACAAGAAATATGTACATTCTTAGCGAGAAAAATATGCTATAATAGGGGTTTCATAGCAAAATCGCAAATGCTATGTCATTTGGAGAGAGAGAGGAGAGAGAGAGAGGAGAGGAGAGAGAGAGAGAGAGAGAGAGAGAGAGAGAGAGAGAGAGAGAGAGAGAGAGAGAGAGATTTCAGAAGAAGAACTTGAAATTTGCCGTTATTGAGGATCATTTGGTTGGAAGTAAACACCATCTTGCCAATAAAGACATTGCTAAAAATTGCAGTACACATAATGCTTTGGAAAAATTTTCCCTGAACTTGGGCGAGAGATGTGACTTCAAAGAACGGTAGAGCTCTGGTGTCTATGAGAAACTTCATGAGTCAAACAATTGAGGAAACTGATTCTTTTTCAAAGATTTAATATATATTGTATGAAAAATAAGTTTTTTTGCGAAAAAAAAATATATTTTATCTAAATCAACATAAATAGAATAACCTCGTCTTCGGCTATATCCCGTGAACATTTTTAAGTGTCAAAATTTTAAATGAATTTTTTTTTGTCGACGCCCATCTTCTAAGATCAAGTGGTAGGCGGGTTTGAGTCATTCCAAAGAGACGCTCCGTCCGGCTGGGTCTGATCTATATGGGAAAAAAGAACACTGCTACTTCTCGCCTCCTTTGCGAGAGAATCTGCACGCAAATTCCTAGTCCTGGGTATGCGGGCGATGCTGAACCTCGAGAACCCGGCTTCTAGAAGTCGGAATAAGACTATCTTGGAGGTAAAGGACGACCAGTCGGTAGGGTTAGCAATCATGTCCACCAGGTCGGAACAATCCATCTCCATATGAATCGCGGTACAATGTAACTCTCATTAACAAGACATCGCCCATATGAGTCCTTCCATCTTTGCATGAAGGGCTGATAGGCTTTTCAGGCAAACTTTTAGTCCAACTCTTTTGACTCCCATTTGATCTTTGTAGAACCACCCTAGTCCACTGACCGTGCCATTATCGATCCATGACGCATCGATTTGATAGGTCGGGGTTTGGGGGTCCATAGGGAGAGCCGAGATAATCGATGGAGCAGATTGTGCCTCTTCTTCCTCTCTTTCCTCGACTAAGTTTGTTTTTCTCCAGAACTCGGCTTCAATGGAAGCTAGCTGAAGGGTGTCAACTGGTGATACGTCCTTTCCATTGAAAGCTTTGTCATTTCGTGCCTTCCAATTATGCCATTGGATCCATGGGAAGGTCTCCATAAGTGGCTCCATATAGGCCACATTTTTCTTCTGCCAGAAAAGGAAGTTCATGTTTTGATAAACAAAGGTACTCGGGAAGTAACCCGGAAGGGATGGAGTCCAATAAAGCCCACACCTGGAGGGCGGGGGACATTCAAAAAGAAGATGGTTAATGTTTTTTTCAGGGTCACCGCAAGTATCATCCAGGACAGCTCTTATCAGTGCACATGTGTATATAAGCGAGTCTTTCGGTCATCGCAATACATCTTTTCAAAGCTTGCCACATAAAGTGTCTTATCTTCCCAGGAGCAGGAATACTCCACACATGGCTCTGTAACCAAGTGATACTTGGTTGTACAATACTTTAGAATCACACACTTTAGTCCTCTGTAATCGGTTATATCATGATTTTACCAAGTAAACGTCCGATTTCGTATAGTTCCATGCATACCCATCCATAGACCACGTATTTCTTGGTCGCAGTTTTAGTATTAGCGGGAATCCTCAGGATGGAAGGAATCTAGCAAAGGTTTAGTAGCCCAATCCCTTGTATCACGCCTAATAAAGGGGTGGACAAGAAGTTTTTGGTGTCTATAAGTAACTCGATCAGATGGTCATGGAGGGCAAGCATCAATATCTAGGATCCAAGGCAAAGTCTAAACACATGTTGTTAGGCCTACTCCAACAGTTTTTCGTAGCTTTATTTTAGGAGCGTTTTTTCTGCCATAGTACTATGCCAACCATAGGAGGGTGAGTAAACCTTACGATCTTTAAAAGGGCTTGATCGATTATAGTATCTTCCTCTCAAAACTCGAGCACAAGGGAGTTCAGGAACTGTATCAATCTCCAAAGTTGTTTTGCTAATAAAGGAGTATTAAATTCGTGTAAGTCAAAAAATCCTAGTCCACCCTGATCATGTGAAACACAGATCTTTTCCCATTCAATCCAATGTAACCCTCGGTTGTTTTGGCTCGAGCTCCACCAATAAGTTGAGATTGCATTTTTTAGTTTCTCCGCAATGCCTTGTGGAAGCAAATAACATGAAATGTTTTATGTTGGAACAGCTTGCGCCACAGATTTCATTTGAACCTCGTTACCCCCTTTCAAGAGTAATCTAGCCGACCACAAGGTGACACATCCATTGATACGACCTTGTACTTAAGAAAAAACTTTCATTTTAGAACCAAAAATTTCTTTGGGAGTCCGAGGTATTTTCCCATCCATCCTTCATTAGTAATCCCAAGAACACCTTTGATATTTTGCTTTACACTATGGTCGACCTTATTTCCAAAAAATGATGGAAGATTTAGTTGTACTAAAGTTTTTGTCGCAAAGTCTTTCTATATGAGTCCAAGATGCCTAAAATTTCCTTGCACTGCCTCACTTCTTCTTTGCAGAAAAAGAGGCTATCATCCTGCAAAGGGAAGGTGTAAGATCCAAGGGCTGGCATAGGCAACACGTATTCACACTTCTCTTCCTCTATTCCTTTAATGAGGGAGATCAGAGCTTCAATGCAAAATATGAAGAGGAAAGGGGATAATGGATCACCCTGCCTCAATCCTCTTGTGGGTGTAAATTTACCATGGGGTTCTCCATTAAAAATCACCTGATAGGAGACCAATGTAACAAAAAACATCAAAAGTTCAACCAACTTTTCTGCAAATCCCAACCGTAGCATCAGAGTTCAAATAAAGCTCATTCTACCTTATCATATGCTTTGCTCATATTCGTCTTGATGGCCAAGAATTCTTCTCTAGCTCTGGTGTTTGTCCGGAGAACATGAAAGTTCTCTTGCACTAGCAAAATACAATTTGTGATCAACCGTCGTGCCACAAATGCATATTAGGTCTCTGAAATCAGGTTAGGGAGAACCTCTTGAGTCGGTTAGGGAGAACCTAATTGAGTCGGTTAGGTAGCATTTTTAAGATGATCTTGTAACTGGCGTTACAGAGGCTAATAGGTCTAAACATAGTTATTTATCCCGGTCTTTCCTTCTTCAGGATCAAGCAAATGTTGGTCTGGTTCAGTCTCGGATCAAAACTCCCATCAATAAAGAAACCTTGCATTAGTCGGATGATATCTTTTTGCATAACATGCCAAAATCTCTGAAAAAGTCTACTCGTCATACCATCCAGACCTGGGGCTTTATCCGAATTAATATCAAATAAAGCTTTCTTGATTTCCTGCTCCGTCGGTTCAACTGTAAGAATGTCGTTTGATGTCGTCACTAAATCATCTCCTTCTCGGAACCTCTCATTCTCTCCCACTAACATTTACCTGCAAAAATCGCCAAAAGGAAAGCAAAAAACTGCTCATCATCTCTCAAATGTGGCACACTACAATATGTTTGGTGAAGTTGTATATAACGAGAGGATCACGGTATAGCGTTTCAGAGTAGACCCAACTGGAATTATATCCTAGCGGATGAAGATGTAAGTGTAAAACATCATCTCTCAAGTATCTAATAACATGCAACAATGCAAACTAAATACTTGACACTTAAACTTTATTTATGCATGGAGCCAAGATGGAGATGACCATTAATGAAGTAACTGCATAGAGATTTAGAGGTCTAGAGAAACAAGAGGAAAAGTGGGTGGAAATCTTTTGGGTAGAAGTTGCCGTGTCTTTCCAGGTTTCAAAGCAACAAACTCTCCATTCAGACTAACTGCTATGTGGTATACTCAAGTTCACATCATCGAGCCTATGAACAATCGACGTTACATGGAATTCAAGATTATCCATGAAATCTCTCACATTAGCAGCAGGGACAGAAACTATCCCATAGGTATGAATGTTAACAAAAAAAAACTATATTTCAAATATGTTGATGTAAGTAACATAAGTGAAAACACTTATGTGGTAGATATAATGGGAGTAATCTTCAACGGGGAAGCCCATTTTGATGACCCTGCAAGGCCAAGATGGTGTTTTACATTAGGGACAACATGTAAGTACAAAGAAACATATGATCACAGCCAAATATTTACATTAGTGTAATTGACACACTATTCATAATAGTGGCAGTCAGATAAAATGTATGGCAATTGCCGTTCATGCTTATGCCTTTCGTGATGGTTTTGAAAGTATGATGGATCGTGGACAAGTGATTGTGGTCCTTAAGATGTGGAGGATCTGGAGTTTTATGAGTAAGTGTATTATATTATATAATTCAGTTTTAAATGTGTTAGTTGAGTAAAACGTTTCCTCAACTCATTTATACAAGTTATTTTGGTGATGTTGAACTATGGCTTGAGACCGATGGTGGATTATCCGAATTCAGGTTCAACCTGCGTTTGGCGGAGGTTGAGGAGTCCATGCAATCTCTCAATAACAGTGACCCTTATGTTCAGAGGCATGTGGCTATGGGGCCTTTGTACGGTTTTATCTTATGTATTAATGTTGCTGAAACTTGTTAGTATGTTTGTGGTATGTGAATGTTGAATGCTCTTAAAACTGATTTGTTACACTTTTGTAATTGTCCAAATTCGTAAAATCTCGAAAACTTGAAGTATAAATAGGCCAAACTTGTTCTAAATAGGTTAAACTTTGGAAAAGTTTTACTTTTGTAATTGTCTAATTGCGTAAGACTTAGAGTAACTTGAAGTTCGTGTTTGTATAAATAATACAAACTTTGCAAAAGTTTTACTTTTGTAATTTTCCAACTTTGTAAAACTTAGAATAATTTGAAGTTCGTGTTTGTATAAATAGGTCACACTTTGGCAAAGTTTTACTTTTTTACTTGTCCTACTTCGTAAAACTTAGAAATACTTGAAGTTCGTGTTTGTGTTAATAGATCACACTTTAGCATTGTATTTTTCTAACTTCATAAAACTTTTAAAAAAACATAAAGTTTTAATTTTTCATTAACTCTTGTACATCCAAATTCCTAGAGCTACAACGAAAATAGGAATAAAGTAACCTCCTAATATCATTATCTTAGGCCTAATTTTGGGACTTTCACTCTTTATTGTTGGTTTGAGAACTTGAATTTCTTCTTCTAGCATTCGAACTTGATAGTCCAACTGTTGTATCTCTTCGGTGAAAGATTCATCGAACCATTTGAAGACGTGATTGTCGTTTATAAGCTAAAACATTTTGTTCAAATTTTTTATCAGACAACTTCAATGAACAAGGAGCCCCATTGAGACACGACCCGAAAGTATAAAAATCTGCACATAAAGCGCAACGGATGTACCTTCCTTAAGCCGCATAGAGACACTGATAATACTATGTGGTATGGGTTTGGAGTGGATTTGAAGATGAACTCGTTGATACCCACCCCCTACCAACACTTACTCGGTATTCTCGTAGTTTTTACTCGTGTCTGACCATCAGTCGTTGAAGAAGTGACGGACATATTGCTCTTTCGGGGTTGAGAGAAATGGGGAAGAGAGATAATGAGGTTGAGATAGAATGGGGGAACCCTAAAAAAGGATTTAGTACTTGTCTTCAACGATTTTTGGGTGTGGGAGGGAAAATTCGAAAATTTGGGTGGGAAAATTTTTCCAAGGCTTTTCAAAAACACGTGGTTAAAGTTTCAGTAAGTTTGTAGTTTACAGAAAACTTCAAAGTTTTACTTTTCTGATTTTTCATTTATCTTAGTTTATTGTACTTGAATGACTGGTTTTATGATTATACCAATTATATTTTTTTCCTAGATTCATTTATCATGTCGTCATGTAAGAATATACTTGATTTCATGACATATATAAATTTTGTAATGTAACAAGGTGAATATTAAACAAAATGCTATGAGAACACAATGTCTTTGCATGACTTATTAACAAGTTTGAAATTTCGTATCTTCAAATTTGTAATGTAACAAGGTTAATAATTATGATTAACTCATAAAACTCATAAATAACTATCCTAGTACTTGCATGACTTATTAACAAGTTTGGAATTTCATATCTTCAAATTTGTAGTTTTATAAGTTTTACTAAGTTTGCATATCGTAGTTGTACCAGTAAAGAAAAAAGTTTCACTTAGTTGTACAAACATAAAATTCAAGTAAGTGTTGTGTGGATGTTCTTTGTGTTCCTCTTCTTCTCCATATCCACTCTCACTCTCACTATAGTTCTTACCATATGAGATTTCTTTCTCAACCCTTGATTGTTGCTCGGTTATTAAAACTTATTACTAATTCTTTGATGTCCTCTACATACAAAATACTTCTTTTGTGCTCTCTATCCACTGATTTTAAATTAAAAAAACAAATCTTCATTATCCAAAATATATGATTGCCTCTTAGGTTCCACTGCCACTAGAATGTAACTCAAATTCAACATCTTTGTAAACGGATCTATGCTCATCTTCCTGCATATCCTCTGCTACAACAACGAATAAGTGATCTCCTCCAATGATGATGACTTAAAGGATATAACATACAAACGACCATCGGTTGAAATCCATTCATAATCATCTCCGGACTTCGAATGGTGTCCATCATAATGAAAGTGTATGTGAGAATTAGTAAGAGTATGACATAATAAATTTAGCATCATTAAGAGCATCCGAGATTATTCCTCCATACAAATATTTCCTTTGATGATGATGTGTTGCCTTTGAATTTTTGTACTCTTAAATCTTTGGGTTTGATAGAATATAGGTGTTCTGCCCGCAAATGCGGAAATTAAAGAAAACTTTAAATTTCTAATATTTCATGAATCTTTCATTTTTTTCATTTTAACTTTTATTGATTTAAAATCAGTATTTTTGGATAATAAAATTGATATTTTTATTTAAAACATGTTGTTATCTTTGACCATTTCTATTATATTAATTTATAAACAATTATATAATTAAATAATATATATATATAAATAATTGTTAATATAAAGTGATGTTCTTAAACTAAATTCTTGGAATTTTCAAAACCTAAAAAGTCTCAAAATAAATCAAAAGTACAAGAATGTTAAAGCCAACCCAACTTTACATATTATATTAATTAAAATAATAAAACTATTGATATATGTATAATTATATTGTGACAACTGAATTAACACTCATATAGACCAACCATGTTAACATGAAAAACATGAATATGTAATGTATAAGATAAGAATATTTCTTATATATTGTTATTTTTATTTTTTAAATGTTTTAATAGAGAAAAATAAGCTATATTCAATTTATTTTAAATTTAAAATAGAGATTGCTATTTTCTTATAAAATAGTATTTCTGTTGTAAAATATTAAATTTATTTTTTCAAAAGGTCTTTTAACTTTCTAACTTTAATAATTATAACTCAAAACAAGAATTTGGGAAATAATAATTTTATAAAAATAGATATATTGTTCTTTACATAATAGTATTTTTACAGAAATTAATTTAAGAATTTAAAATTCTATGAAACTCTTGAAAAAATTAAAACTAAATAGAATTAATTTTTTTTATAAATATGAGGTACTTGTGTTAAATAAAAAAATATTTTGAAAATATTCCTTTTTAGCAGATACTTTGCATATATTTTTAAAAGATAATTTCTTTCCCAATAAAAATATTAAAAAAATAAATATTAAATCTTAAACTTAAGTAAATAATAAATTTTATTCTTGCAAATGAATAATAAGAATAAAAATGAAAATACCACAAAAACAAATCACGTTAAAAAAAATATAAATCAATTTATTGTTATTGCTTATATACCTGTTTTTGTATTTAAATACTAAAATAAAATTAATAATTTAAAAAATATGCCGTTACATATTAAGTTTACAAACAAATTTAAACCAATTTTTGTTATTTTTATAAAACTACTTTAAATATTTAGTATAATAATAAATCTATTTATTATATGTTTATATATAATACTAATTATAATAATTAAAAACTAAGAAAGAACGATGTAGATAAACACAAAATAAATACATGGAATTATCTTTTATTTTTCAAGTATTTTTTCCATTTATTTTTGAGATAATTTTTATAATATTAATTTTTAATCAGTTTATTAAAGATATCAAATTTTAATCAATCTAATTAAAATTATTTATTAAAAGTAACGACTTAGCCTAAAGACATGAAAAACATGATAAATAAGTAAATTCACTTCTCCTATAATAGTATAGATATGAGTAAATTTCAGTTCTACCACAAGTTTGATACCACTTTTCAAATTTACCATTGAATGATTATTTTGAAAAATATCTTAAAATTAATATGAAAATAAATTAAACTATTTTTTTAATATTTATAAAACATTTAAAAACTCAACCCCACCCTTTTAACACTAAACCCTAAATTATAATTAATGACTAATGCGTAAACCTAAATATTAATATATTTTTAATTGAATGTATTTTTGAAAAATGGTAATTAACTCGTGATATTTTTAGCAATTTCTCTATAGATAATGTTGACAAAAAAAACTCAAGATTATTATCTTAATAAATTTAAAATCCAAACAACAGATCCGAATTGAAAAAAAAAAACAGATCCTAACACACTAAGAAAAACAAGTTGTTAAAGCTTCTGAGAAGCCAGAAGGCCTGAAGCCCAGATTAAGGTATTGATTCTACTCTTACGACTTTTGGTTAACTAGGGCTTTGTTCTCTTGTTATCGTTTCTTAGCTTTCTTGATCCGAAAGATGCTTTCTTGTTTATGTTTTGGTAGGGCATAAAACGGAAAGATACATTTCCCAAGTTTGGTGCAGTTGTAAGCAGTACCTTATCATGGTTAGAACTTTCTATATATTATTTGATCCGAAAGATGCTTTGAACTTCTAAAGTCCTCTGATGCGTACTACTGAGTTACTGCACAAGTTGTTAAGTTTTTTCTTCTGATGTTTCAGGCAAATCCATTACGGCTCTATCTAGCATGTATAACGAATACACTTGAGGCAGCTATGTGCTTACAGGTACAAACTATTTTCACTCAAAAATAGCTTCCGATAAAGGTACACAACACACTCTGGTGTTCTTGAGTTTACTGCTGAAGATGGTATGTTGGTCTTCCTCCACACGTTTGCAGCAACGTATTCTCGAAACTGGACACATACTCCAATGGATATTCCTTTGATGCAGATTTGCTATATAGGGCTTCCTAAAGGCAGTTAGGCTAAGCTTCAACAGGACAATCTTGGTTTGCCTAATCACAAAGCCACTGTAGAAGGATGGAACCGATACTGATCTCATCCTTGGTTTTCTATGGCGCATGGAGAGGTGCGGCGATGAGTCTGTCTCCTCATGCCTAGCGCCATGGTGACACAAGGCAGCTGCTTTGTGTAAGGAAGCAAAAAAACGGTGTTGAAAACCATAGGCATAGATAGAATAGAAGCTTAAAACCAAAACCATATTCATCTCACCCTTATTATCAAGCAACCCTAACTTTGAACTTAGGGTAAGTGTTGGTCTTATAGGGTTTGTAAACGAATTCCAAATGACGTCAAACATAAATTACAAATCTTATTTTTAGAGTTTTAGGTTATTTATAGTTCTAAATCCTATGGCCATTGACCATAAGCAAGGAATCCTAAAAAAAAACTGATGAAAAACATAGATTTTGTAGAACTATTATATAGAAGACTAAATTATGATTTGTAGATGAAATATATTAGTAGCCTAATTATGTACAAACTAATTTTGTTCGACTAAAATCAATAAAACATCTCTAGTCCCTTAGAGACTACTTAAAAAGTGTTCAATTGCGAATGCTGTATGTATGTTGTCATGCCATAAGGTGCTGAGGCGAAAAGAACATCACTAGACCTCACCTTGCACCATGGTGAGGAAGCTAGCGCTTTTTAAAAAAAAGTTTTCATCAGATGTCGATACAATAGTGTAGGAATTAATTGTAAGCATTTGATTTCAAGCAGGAGTATCGTGTTGCTCCAGGTGTATTGTAGTAGACAAAACATTGTTTGTAATCTAGAATCGTTCTAAGAGTTGAGGAGGCAAAAACCATATGCATTGTGACAAATGTGGGCAAGCATTGCAGCCAACAAATATGGAGAAACACCTGAAAGTCTTTCAGTAACCACTTGTTAGTGCTTGAGAAAGAACAAATGGTGGTACGTAAATGAAACTGTCATTGTTCTCTCATAACCTTGTTTTGTTGAACTGGTTTATAACATGAGATTGTGATTTTGTTGCAGTTTCAACATCAAGCACGAGATTGCCCTCTTCGCCTAATCGCTTGCAGCATCTGTGGAGAAATTGTGGAAACAGGTAGATGAGAGTAGTGTGCTTTTATATTTAGTAACAACATGTTTAATAAGTTCAAATTAAAAACATGCCACATTGAAATTCAAATAGGACCTTAAATTAACAGATTAGTTTGTTAGTTATTTAAATAGAAAAACATATCTATTGGTAAGGAGTTTGTATTTATGACAATTATGATTCTTGAAAGTCAATATCCGAAATAAAAGGTACCTTTCATCTTATGGATGAGTAGAGCCCATGGGACCTCGAAATGTTCAATTTTTTGTTTACCAAATATGTCCAAAATTGATACAACAACCAAAAGTAAAAAGAAAAGACAATGATGCTCAGTGTGTAATGTTTATTATAGTGGGTCATGAGTCATGACAATGATTGATTCCATTGAGAGACCAACTTGCTTGGTGAGAGTTTCCTGATTATATATCTTTTCTTTCGCAGTCCATTTTATGTGGTTGAAAATAGAGCCATGTGGAAAAGCTTTTGCACTTTGCAAGTTACCAAAAAGAAGTTTAAAACAAGAATCAAAATAAAATAAAATAACATAATATAAATTTTGCCTTCAATTAGAAGATTAACTTTTGACCACGCATTCCTCCATGATGGGATATCTACACTGGTTTCCATTATATAGCAATTAGGTTTGGCTTTAACCTAAAAATGCTAATTTCTTCGTTTTATTTAAGTGGAATCAGATATTCTTTCTAAAATGAGTAAATGTGTAGCTAATTAATTATTATATTTCCCTAACCTTCATTATGACTCCAAAC
Organism: Moricandia moricandioides; assembly: GCA_905132885.1. Classification (NCBI taxonomy): domain Eukaryota; kingdom Viridiplantae; phylum Streptophyta; class Magnoliopsida; order Brassicales; family Brassicaceae; genus Moricandia; species Moricandia moricandioides. Next base: position 228,818 of record CAJHQQ010000262.1, read on the forward strand.
ATATTTAAATATTAGTGGCATAGTTAGTGATAATAGTATATTTTGTCAACAATACGACTCATACAGTTAATCGGAATTGGGGAACCAAATTAGTGGTATAAAATCTATTAAAAAATAACACTAAAACTTAAAACCAAACACTACGTACTAATTTGCTCGTCTTTGAGTTGTTTGTAAGAAATATTCTTCTTCTTTTTTGTACTTATTTGTAAGAAATATTAGCGTTAAGTTAAAAGATTTTTGACAAAAAATAGATTTAAAATATATCTTACATCTTTGAAATTTTTTCAAAGTAAATTGTGATATATACTATTCCAGTGATAGTAGTAAGAAAAATCACCTTTTATCGACATTTAGTTTACCAAACTGGAATAAGGTTGGTAATATTAGCAACAGCATTAACATAGGGCAAATCTCCAAAAATGATACAAACTTTTTTTTTATGATCAAAAGAACACAAAACAAAGAAAATAAATGAAAGAAGTGCATTCAAGGGGTAATCAAATATTTAAAAATCAATTTTTATTTTTTATTCAATATTCAAAACTTTTTGCATTTGAAAAGAATATCTCAATTTTTTCCAAAAAACAAATTCCCGGAAACTATGTTTTGAAAATGTTTTTAAAATTATTATATAAAATTTTATACACTAATCTTAAATTCTGAACACTAATCCCCAAACCATAACCCCCTCAAAAAAATTTAAACTTTAAGTATAGATCAATTAATTATAATGATATAAATATCTTTCACCTCTTTAATGAAATCTATTTTATTTATTTTACTCTTTATGAATTATTTTGTGATAAAAAAAATTTGGTTTTATTCTAGAATATTTCTCTTAATTTAATTTATACAACTGGACAGTAAATATGTTTTGGTATATCTAATCTATTAAAAAAGAAGTACAAATAGGAAATAATCCTTACTTTTACCTAATATTTACAATGAATGCCACTGATATTATCCTTACATCCAAACACTAATTCTTAATAAGGAAAAAATAAATTTGGGCTAAACTCATTAAAAAATTTTGTCATTATAATTGAATATTTTACAAAAAGTATATATGTGTTTCCAAATTTTTATAATAAAAACATAATTACATATATATAGCATTAATTTAATTTTACTTTTATTCATATTCATATAAGCTACCCAACTATATTTGAACTATAAAAAAAAATGTTAATAATTTTTTATTATAATCTCAACTTATTCATTTATAATAACAAAATTATGTATCTTTCCATAACAATTTACTGACTAAAATACATACTAATATTTATTATAAATGGTTATATATACAAACAAATACAATGTATTATTCATTTGTACGATATATATCTAACAAGAATAACTTATGTAAAATTTTCAATCACCATATAATACATATGCACAATTAGGTCTAGGACAGATCGAATATCTGAGGTATTTTAGGATATACAGGTTCGGATATGAATTCGTCGGATTCGTAAAATTGTTATCTGGATCCGGATATTCGGAGTTAGGATATTCGGACTAAAATCCGAATACACGCGGATGTCCAGACATGTTTTTTAATTAAAAACAACTATTAACCATCTTTTTAGTCTATTTAAAATTATTTTAAAAAATTAAAAATCATTAAAATTTAATAAAATTGAAATTTTAGTTATTTTATATAAGAGTATATATATTATACATAGATAAATATAATTAAATTTTAAATATTTATATTCGGATCCGGATATCCAGACCTAAATTTTACTATCCGAATTTGTACCTAGATTAGTCGAATTCGTAAAATTACTATCAGGATCCCCAAATATCCGTTTTTCGAAACACTATCGAATATTAAGTTTCAGTCATATATACAATTATAACAAACAAATTGATTAAAATATTTGACATTTATAAAAATAACACCCGTGCGGATGCACGGGTCAAAGGCTAGTATCTAATCTATTAAAAGAGAAGTACAAATAGAAAATAATCCTTACTTTTACCTAATATTTACAATGAATGCCACTGATATTATCCCTACATCCAAACACTAATTCTTAATAAGGAAAAAATAAATTTGGGCTAAGCCCATTAACAACTTTTGTCATTAGAATTGAATATTTTACAAAAAGTGTATATGTGTTTCCAAATTTTTATAATAAAAACATAATTACATATATATAGCATTAATTTAATTTTACTTTTATTCATATTCATATAAGCTACCCAACTATATTTGAACTATAAAAAAAATGTTAATATTTTTTTATTATAATCTGAACTTATTCATTTATAATAACAAAATTATGTATCTTTCCATAACAATTTACTGACTAAAATACATACTAATATTTATTATAAATGGTTATATATACAAACAAATACAATGTATTATTCATTTGTACGATATATATCTAATAAGAATAACTTATGTAAAATTTTTAATCACCATATAATACATATGCACAATTAGGTCTATGACGGATCGAATATCTGAGGTATTTTAGGATATACGGGTTCGGATATGCATTCGTCGGATTCGTAAAATTGTTATCTAGATCCGGATATTCGGAGTTAGGATATTCGGACTAAAATCCGAATACACGCGGATATCCAGACCTGTTTTTTTAATTAAAAACAACTATTAACCATCTTTTTAGTCTATTTAAAATTATTATTTAAAAAAATTAAAAATCATTAAAATTTAATAAAATTGAAATTTTAGTTATTTTATATAAGAGTATATATATTATACATAGATAAATATAATTAAATTTTAAATATTTATATTCGGATCCGGATATCCAGACCTAAATTTTACTATCTGAATTTGTACCTAGATTAGTCGAATCCGTAAAATCACTATCAGGATCCCCAAATATCCGTTTTTTGAAACGGATGGGATCCCGGATCAGATAACGGATATCAAATATTAAGTTTCAGTCATATATACAATTATATCAAACAAATTGATTAAAATATTTGACATTTATAAAAATAACACCCGTGCGGGCGCACGGGTCAAAAGCTAGTATAGCATTAAAACAGAATCACTAAAAATCTACTTATAAAAAGTGATAACTGGATCATTACGATAGTTAACTTACTATTATTTTCTTATAACTAACTTAATTATTATTAAATATACGTCCTACCTTAACATATTATTTAAATATTTTATAATTAAAATATTCTTAAATACCTTTTTAAGATGACATTTTAATAATGCATTTTAATATATCTTATTTAAACTTTAAATATATATTTTAGTATTTAATTTTAAATAAGAAAAAAATAACTCATATTAAATATTATTTTAAATTCATATTAATTCATTTTTAATCTGTAGAATAAGAAACAAATTTCTGTAATATTTATATATACATAATTAAATTACTACACCAATTAATTAATATTAATTAACTTAATCCAGTTATTAACTGTTTTTAAATTATAAAGTTAAATTATTACATATATAAAATGATATATATTCACAAAGTTACAACATACTTCAACTTATTAAATCAAAATAATAAAATAAGATATTAAAATAATAAAATAAGATATAAAAATAATAAATAATTTAAACTTTTAATATATATATATATATATATATATATTTAAATATTAAAATATAAGGTATGTATTTTAATTTGATAAAATATAATACTAGTTTAGCTAATATTGATATTCTTTGATTATATGGTATACCGAATTATAGACTGTGTGTTTACAACTATATTTTCGACAAATTATTTCATAAATATCTAATATTTATCAATTATGAGATGAATAACTGACATATAGTTCATTTATATTATAATAAAATAAAAATTTAATAAATACAAATAATTTTAAATAATTTTTTATAGTAATTTTAAAATATACGAAAATTAATAAAAGGTGATTATATAAATGAATTATCTTATTTTCATAAAATTATTCTATAAATTTAAATTTAGTTATATATACTCTAAAAACAATAATAAATACATATGTATAAATTTCTATTTTTTAGTAAATACTTTAAAATAAAATTTAATTTCGTGTTGAAATCCTGGTTCAAAATCTAGTTGTAGTTAAAAACCAATTTACAGTGCTCTCTTTAATAATCATTAGATGACGTTTGTACATATCTATTCTATTAAAAATAGATGTCATGATTCATTTCATGTATGATTTTTTTAGTTGGATTATCACTAGAAAAATTTACTAAATATATTTTATTAAAACTAATAATAAAATCTTAATAACTACTTTAGTCATAATATCTTTTGAACTAGTAATGAAATATGTAAATATTACTAATTTTTAGCAATAGCAAAATCCTAACATCCAAAAAATATGTAAGTATTACTAATTTTGAATTAGTAATGAAATATAACTATATATTAATATATAAAATAAAGATATATAATTTTCAACTATTGTATAATCATAATTTATCATATTAAAATAAAATTATTATATCCAAGTAAATATTATAAAATTATCTTAAATTGATAAATTAATCTATTTTATTTTCATAAATAGAAAATATTAATGTTAAAATATATACTATGTTGGCATAATGTGTTAACATTAGTAATTGTATAACGCATGTATAATATTAACATATTAAAAATTTATATATACAAAAATATATTATCTAAATAAACATAAAAAAATTCTAAACGGTAATTTAACTTAAAACCTGAATCATAATTTAGTATAAATTAAATACAAATAAATTCAATTATGATTTTCCATGCATATATTAATTTATTTAATAACAATAAGATACATATATAATAAAAATGAACAAAACAATCGATATTAACATGTAAACAATAAAATTATCGTGTTTGTAATATTTATATAAACATTTAAATATATGTAACATATGTAATATAAATACCTATATCTATATATATAAATAAAAATAAAATTTGTGCGGTTTGCGCAGATTAAAATCTAGTTAGAAGTAACATTCTAGAGAATGGACCTAGAGCATACGTACAAAAGTATATAAAAGTAACAGATAGTGTCGCACAATAATTCTAAATTTTATATGAGCTTCTTTCATTTTATAAACTATTTTCGCAAAAATGTGCGATATAATATTAAATGGGAATGCGGCCTAGCCATAAAATTTCTCTTAACTTGTTCACATAACTATTTAAGGTAAAGTTTATGGACCTGACATCTAAGAAACGATTAGTTTTTTGGAAAATTATAATTATACACAAATTTGATGCTACTTTTCAAATTTACTATTTATAAAATATTTAAAAATTTAATTCCACCCTTTTAACACTAAACCGTAACAATAATCATTAAAATGTTAATCTAAATATTAATATATTTTTGACTGAGACTATTTTTGAGAAGTGGTACTTAATTTATAGTATTTTTAGCAATTTCTCTTAATTTTTAGCGAATGTAATGTAAACAAGTTTACAAAATATATTTTTAACTAATCAGATTATATTGTTAGAAAAAAGAGACTATATATAAATGAAAATCTTTTTTAAAATATCTATAGCTTTAATTTTAAATTTAAAATTAGGTGGTTGCCCGTAATTTTGCGGGTATAACTATTGTATAAAATATCTATTATATATCATACTATAAACTTTAAATAATAATTAGAAACATTAAAAAATAATTTTTAACTTCAATTACTTTGAAAATCTAAAACTTCAATATTGTTTTTAGAAGCATAAAATTTAGTGATAATTCAATAATAATAATTTAAGTTAGTAAAAATATTTATTTTGATCATATAATTAATGAACTCATTATTATTAAACCTAAAAATCTATTTAAAACATTTCATAATTATCATATTATCTTATCTATTACCTTATTTAATTTTAAAGCAAATTAATTATGATTTACGAACTTCTCATAAATTTATGTAAAAACTAATGAATATTTATATATGCAATTATCTCATTAACTTCTCTAACACATATTATACATTATATTTAACTTCTCCAATTTTCTTACATAGTTTTTGTCAAATAGTTATATCTTTCTTTAAATATTAACACAAACCATTCAATCAATCAAATACCCATTAGAATCCATTTTCAATCATCAAATTACCTTATTTACTATATAATAGTATATTTGATTTAAATTCAAAACATTTTATAATGGCAAAAGTCCCACTTGTTCTGTTGAATATAATCCTTCCAATCTCAAAGCCTATATATATATATATATATTAAAGGACTAACAAATATATATATATATATATATATATATAGTGTACATTGAAATAATCATACATTTATATAAATATGTAATTATCACACTACTGTTAATTCTTTTTGAATTAAAAACAAAACATTTTTTATTGTAAAATTATTTTTCTCCAAATTTTCTATTTTTCTCCTACAAATGATTTATATGCTCATATAAATAATTTTAAAATTCTGAGAAAATTATTTTGGAAGCTAGAATAAATATAATTTTTAAACTTTATAAATGATTTATAAAGAATATATGAAATTTATAAGATATTAATAGTTAACATATACTAATATATGAATAGAATTATTTATTTAAAATATAAAATTATTATAGTGATTTATATATAAATAATTTTGTTCATTATATTATGTAGTTTATAACTATAAAAATAATTAATTAAACATTATTACTCTTTGTTTTTTTTATGAGAAACTATTACTCTTTCTATAACTAAAAAAATTAGTTACGACAAATCATTTTTTGTAATATCATGTAGATTATTTGACAACTAATATTAGCTATTTCTAGTTTTTATTTTCATTTTTAAATTTAATTAAAATTAAATTAAATTAAAAATCTTCGACCGATCAAATTATAACAATTTTCTATAGATTTCACCAATAATTGATATGTAAGTAAAAATCACTTAAATAATTCTCCTTTAAAATATAACCAATTGGTTGTCCGCGAATTCGCGGATACCAGTTGTTTCTAAAATTTAATATAATTTAATATTTTTATGTTTTTGACACATTATAATATATTTTTATTTTATCAAAAGGAAAGTGGATTTTATTTCTTATATATATATTCTAAGTAAATAAATTTCTATTTTTTATAACTTTTAGGAATATAAAATAAGTTTTTGTAACATTTATTAGATATTTTAGCAATAAGTATCGCAAAAATAATTAATGTATGCTACAATTTCATTTCCGAAAAAATACCATCTACAATTTTGATTTATAAATTTCATTCAATTTATATTACATTAAATTTATACATCCAATAATATCTTCTAAAAATAATATATACTCTATAGAACAAATACATGGTAATAATTGTTGAAATCACAAAATAGTTTCATCCACTAAGTTTATGTTATTTTTATATATAATTTTTATATTATTATCTAAATAATACATAAGTAATGAAATTACTAACCACTAATTTTATTTTTTATTATTATCTATAAATTATGCAAGGGAAAGTTTTAAAATCTTTCTTTTCTTAAAACATTTATTTTATTAAATGAATAAGATTATTTATGACACAAATCTGATCATTGATGACACAATTTCTTTAAATTAATATTTGTGATATTTATTATTGGTAAGTATTATTTGTTTGATTATTGATGTAAGTTAGCTCTTATTTAGTTTTCAAACTGAATTAATTAAATAAAAAATAAAAGACCAAAATAGACCTTAAAAAGTTTTTGTCCCCAAAATAGCTCTCAAAGAAAAAATGACCAAAATAGACTTTATTAAAGAGTGTAAATATATATTTATACCCATTGAGTTAATTAATCTAAACTTAGGGTTTAGAGTTATGGGGTTGGTTTTGGAAGTGAGGTTTATAATTAAATAAAATTTTAAAAAAATTAAATTTTCAAAATAAAAATGTCTATTTTGGTAAATTTTTTAGTGCTATTTTTGTGAAAAAACTTCAAAAATGTCTATTTGAGAGATTTTCCCTTAAAATAATTAATTGTAAAATTCTTCTATGAGTGACACATCATCAAAAATCACTTAAGTTACTTTTCAATTAATATATACTAGGATTAAATGCTGCAATTTATTAGCTATTAAAAATTTAGGTAAACCATCTAGATAGATTTTCCTAGTAAGAAATTGTTTTTTTTTCTTTTTGCTAAAAACGTTGTAAGAATTGTTCCTACACAATATAAGAAATGTGCTGATTTTAATTTGTAGAGCATGAATTATTCTTACAAGAAGGTCTATGCAGCCATGCAGGTGGTTTAGTTACATTTGTACAGTTGTACTACCTAAATACAAACCGTATCATTTTTTTTAATTTGTATTCATAGCCACAACAATATAAGTATTATTCTAAAAACTTTTTGAACAGAATGTATTTTATTTATTGAAAAGGATATTTTGTAGATTTGTTCACACTCACTAAAAACTAACCGTTTTTTTCATAGTGGGTCCAAAGACTTTATCTTATCCAATCAAGGCAGTGGTAGGTAATGATATTCCATCAAGTTGAAAGTTGTCTAGTTTTAGTCAAATACTTACTTTTACGTTCAATTCGCCCTACAAGCCGATAAATAAATAAAAATAATTTAATTTAAATTTAAATTGATATAATAGACTTGTTTATTTATTATAAATAACATAAGATAGACATAATTTAAATTGTCCCTACACTATTTATTATATATATTATTAATTTCTTAAAACCATAAATTTTTTTTATCACAAAAAAGTTATGAAACTATAATTGTTTTACTTTATTCTTAATATTCTTTTTTGATAGTAAGTAAAATAGTTCGATTCTAATATCATTTTTACTATTTAAATCTGTATGCAATATACTTTTTAAATAACTACTATTAAGATATTTCTTTGTTTGTATATGTAAATGTATAAGTATATATATAAACATATTTATATTTTTTATTAATCCTAATTTTTAAAATAAAATAGATTTTTGATGTGTATTAGCTATTACTATACTGTTATGAATATTTTTACTATAACTTGTTATCTATTTTTCTATTTGAATGAAATAAAAGATCATGCATATGCATACTTTAATTTTTATCTACCAAATTATATATTAGTATTTTGTGATAAATGTTTAAAAAATCAAATTAAGATGCTGATCTGGTATATTATTAATTGTAGTTGTAAAATCTATATGGACAATTTAAATATTATATAGCCTTAATTTTAAAATCATATGTTTTTCTATTCATATTGTCTTTACTATTTGAAATTCTTGTTTTCTTTAAGATTTTGTTTTGTTTATTAAATTTATGTTAATATTCCAAAGATTTAGTTCATATATCAAATTGATTCCATTGATGATTTTGATTCTTTTTACTAAATTTAATATTAATTTCCTTTTTATTTTGAAAAAATATATATTGTTTTAAAATCTTCAATTTTTTTATTTAAAAAAAATTGATTTAGCATATTTTATTGGTAATTTAAAATAATATGTGGGCATTCTCAATGATATATAGCAGCAATTTTTATAGTATATGTTGTTTGTGAATATAAATAGCATATAATCTAAACTTTGCAAATCGCATGTTTTTAATTTATATAGTTATATCTTTTATGAAATTCTTGCATTTTTAAACTAATTATTATTTTTGCTATTTATTTTGGAAATTTGTTATACATTAAGTTAAATTATATATAATATTTTTACTTTTGTAAATTTACCATATTATATCCTCAATTTTTATATATTACATATATATATATATATTTATATATATATATATATATATATATATATATATATATATATATTGTAAATGTCTTAGATGTTTTTGTTACTTTAACTATTCTAAAATTAATTTACCATTTTATTTTAGTATAAATGTACTTTGGATTTATTATACCCAAAAGGCGTAATTCTTTTCTTAATATTACCATTTTACTTTTGATTTTCTATTTTACTATAATAGTTAGTATTTTAAGTAACTTGTAACATGTTAATATTTATTTTGTTAGTCTAAGTTATACATGTAATAATAATTTCGTTTTATTTTAGTTTTTTGGAAATATTAACATATTTGAAAATGTACTTTGGGTTTATTATACCTAAAAAGACATATTTTTTTAATGTTACGATTTTACTTTCAGTTTTCTATTTCACTATAATAGTTAGCATTTTAAATAACTTGTGAAATTTTAATATTTATTTTGTTCGTTTAAGTTATATATGGAATATTAATTTTGTTTTATTTTATTTCTTTGGAGATATTACCATTTTAAAAATAATAATCTAAGATGATAAATTGTCATAATATAATTGATTGTTTTAAATCTTATGAAAGTTGTTTCATTCTTGTCGACCACTTCATTAAACTCATCATAAGATCAAATCCTAAAGTTTTGCCCATATCATGACCAGCATTATTTGTGAACCACTCTAGCGGGAATTTCATTCTTATTAAACTATTTTCTAAGATCATCATAAGCCAAAAAAGAAGCAAAAACTACCATTGTGTAAATATCTCTTTTCTTTTTCAATATCTCTCTATTTGGCAAAGTAAATTTTGAAATTTCTTGGATATTCGACGGTTATTTATTAGATACCCTAATACTGCATATATTAGAAAGTTTCTTATTTTATATATTAAGTGAATTTTCCTTTTTAGATGTTTTACTTTCTGTTATTTTAACTATTTAACATCAAGTTTCCTAATTTTTTTGTAATTTAAAGGATATTAGAAAATTTATTTTTATACATTGTCAAATTTTTAGATGAATTTTTGTTAATTTTAATATTTTAAAATTAGGTTAATATTTTATTTTTTATAAAATATATTTTACATTTATTATACCTAAGAAGACAATAATGTTTTGTTAATACTATGATTTGTTTAGATTACTTTTTTAATTTTACTATTTAATATTACATTGCTATTTTTTGTATAAAATATAGTTTACATTTATTATTCCGAAGAAGACAATACTGTTTTGTTAATATTAAGATTTTATTTTTGGTTTTCCATTTTACGATAATAATTAATATTTTAAGCAAGTTGTTAAATATTAATATCTATTTTGTTAGTTTAAGTTATATATGGAACACTTATTTCGTTTTAATAAATTTTTGTAAATATTAACATTTCTAAAATAATAAAATAATATAAAAATTTGTCATAATATGATTGGTTGTTTAACTTCCTATCATTCTGAGTGGATTAAAACTTCAATTTTATAGAATATAGATAACATAGACACCCTTAATGAATTAAAAATATTACATTTAAATACTACCAGTAAATTTTTACTTTATTTCCTTTTAACATTTTCAAATAACATATATAATAAAAAAAGAAATATTCTAAAGTTTAAAAATAAAATATAAGTACTTATAATATGATTTCATTAAAAAGGAAAAGTTCACAAAATAGTAATATTTCCTTTAAAACATATTTGTAAATGACATAAAATATACTTTCAAAGTAATAAAAATACTTTCTTTATATCTATATTTTCTTAGATGAAAAATAGAGTGTAAAATTTCACAAAGATATTTTTTTAGTAAAAAAAATAAATATTACTTCCTTTAAAACATAATTTATAAAAAATATAATATATATATATATATATATCCAAAGTAATAGAAATATTTTATTTATATTTTACTTATATTTATTTATTTTCTTATATGATTATCTAAATAATTAAGTGACATAGACTGATATATGTTTGATTCAATAAAATAGTTTATAATTAGTATTATTGAAATGTTTAATTTTTTTTATATATATACTTTACTATAATATATTAAAATTACAAAAAATAAAATATCTATATATAATTATATTTTACTTATATAATATGATTTTTCAAAAACAATCACAAAAAATTTTCACTGCTTATTTTTAAGAGATATTAAAAATAATTTTTTTACAATAAACATATTTTGATCAAATAATTACATGTTAACATGAGTGACTCGACTAATCCAACTTATATCTAAAATTAAAGATCTAACTACAATAAAAAAATTTAACTTAATAATAATCTATTTATTTTTATAAATACAAATTACAGAATGACTCAAAATATATTAATAAAAAATAACCAATTATTGCAATTTTTTTTAATAAAGTTTACATATATGCATGAGACTTCAGAGTATTATCATTATATTTACTTATGTAATTTAAATCAAACACTTCAATTTGTTTTTTTTTTCATTTTAAGCATAATATATATTAAATTATACATAATCCTACTAAAATATATTTACATATCTAAGAAAAAAAACAACCTAAATGCAAATAAGAAAATTAATCAAAATTTTAATATATTTATAATAAAAATTATTAAAGTTGAATTCGAAGAAATAGATGCAATCAATATCCAAGTTATAATCAAATTGACTGTTAGGGGTGGGCATAGATCGAATATCTCCATAATTTTCAGTATTTGTGATTTGCTTCGTATCTTACGGATATATGATTTTTCGATTTGCTTTGCTTCGAAGAAATACGGATATCCGGATTTTTTTGAGATATTTACGAATATTTACGGATATTTACGGATATCTCATCTACTTTGTTTAATACAAGTAAATTAAGAAAAAGTATAAAATTTATTTTCAATTTTTTTTTGCATAATATAAAATGAAAAATAAAAATAAATGAGACTATATGTTCCATAAATATTTAAAATTAATCAATTTTTTTTATAAACAGACAATTTTTTTGTTTTTTTTTGTTTTTATAAAGATTTTATAAGTAAATTCTAAATAAAATTAATAAAATGATATGTTAAAATAATAATTTTATAAAATTATACATATAAAAATCTATATTTATTTATAGATATACATCTATTTGTATAATGTCGGATCGGATCGGATATCCGGCTCTAATTTTTTTTAGTATTTGTGATTTGATTCGTTTCTAACGGATATTAATTTTTAGTATTTGTTTTGCTTCCACGATTTACGGATATCCGGATTTTACGGATCAAATCGAAACGAATAACGAATCGAATCAAATTTAACGGATAAAATGCCCAGCCCTATTGACGGTTGACCCAAAAACAACCAAATCAATTATATATATATATATATATATATATATATATATATATCCAAAATCAATCAGATTTATAATATATTTGCTTATTTGCTTTATAAAAATTTATATCAAGAATCACCTAGTAATATATTTAACTCAAGAAAGGCGATGAGTAATCAGAGCCACTAGTTTATGCACCGGACAAAACGGAAAAAGAAAAGAATCAATTCAAATCTATTATCGTTAAAAAGGGGAAAATAAACGTTAGGAGACAATTCCAAAATACACACTCCGATTTCTTTCATTGGTGCCTACCGCTAGTATTTCCTTGTCATCTTCTTTATTAGTCACGGTTTTAATTTACTCGACGGTCTCTTTCTTTCTTTCTTTCTTTCCAAACAGCATCTTCACTTTCTTCTTTCCTCGTGTAATAAATACAGAAGGCTCACGTTTTGCCAAGTGAGCAACAGTACTTTGCCTTCACGGATTTAAACATTAAATTTTCAGTAATCTTTAGTCGAATGTATTTTCTGACATATTTTCTCAAAACCCAGCAAGAAAAGTTCTGATCTTTCCCATTACATCTCCACACTTACAACCTTTCTTCTTCTTTTATTAAACCCAGCAAGAAAAGTTCTGATCTTTCCCATTGAGATCCTACTTACAGAACAAGGAAGCTTTGTCTTTTAGCTCCTTTAGAAGGTAATAAAAGTGAATCTTGTTTCTTTCTTTCTTTTTTTTTTTTTACTAAAGCTGGTTTCTTCAGTGTTCTTTGTGACTGTGACAGATGGTTTCTTGTTTCTGCTTGGATGTTCACTCTGAGTAAAACATAAACAGAAAAGGTTTAGTTTTTCTTTTTCTTTTTCTTCTTTTTGAGTTTTCTTACACCAACACTCAAAGTTTGTCTGAATCTGTGTTTCTTTCTTTATTGTTGACTTTCAGGAAGATTAAGACAGTAGCATAGTATCTTCTTCAAACTTCTCATGGCTTCAATAAATGATATTGGAGTAGCAGCAGCAATCAATATAGTCACAGCAATTGCTTTCTTGATAGCTTTTGCAATACTCAGGATCCAACCAGTAAACGACAGAGTCTATTTCCCTAAATGGTATCTCAAGGGCTTAAGAACTAGCTCTATACAAACCGGTGGCTTTGGAAGCAAGTTTATCAACTTGGACTTCAGATCCTACGTTAGATTCCTCAACTGGATGCCTGAAGCACTTAAAATGCCAGAACCTGAGCTAGTCCATCACGCAGGACTCGATTCTGTCGTCTACTTGAGGATCTACTTACTCGGGTATATAAATCTCCAAAGCCCTTTTTCTTGTCTCCTAAGCTTTTTTTCTTGACGCCATGATCTTAAAATTGCAGGCTCAAGATCTTTTTCCCCATAGCTTGTGTTGCTTTTACAGCAATGGTGCCTGTTAACTGGACAAACAAGGGACTGGATCGGTTAAAACACTATAATATAAGTTACAGTGATATCGATAAACTTTCTTTATCGAATATACCAAATGGATCAGGCAGGTAATAGATGATTCTCCAAGTTTGGTGGCTTTTTCTTTCTTCCAATAGTGTAATGTATTCATGTTCCAGTAGATTTTGGGTGCATTTGTGTATGGCTTATGCCATCACCTTCTGGACATGCTTTATGCTGAAAAGAGAGTACCAGAATATAGCATTGATGAGGCTCCAGTTTCTTGCAAATGACGAAAGGAGACCTAACCAGTTTACTGTAATGAATCACTCCTTTGAGTTGTGCTTTTCTGATAGAATCTCTCCTTCCAAAGCTGAGTTTTATTTCATTAATGTCAGGTTTTGGTGAGGAACATTCCTGCAGATCCTCATGAATCAGTCTGTGAAGCTGTTGAACATTTCTTCAAGGTCAACCATCCTGATCACTACCTCACTTACCAGGTAGAGTAGTCTATCTTTGAATGTTGTGATATATCCATCTGTGACTTGATTCTGAGTTGGCGATTCTTGATCTTCTTTTTAACTCAGGCAGTCCACGACTCAAAAAAACTCTCAGAGTTGGTTCATAAGAGGAAACAAATGCAGAATCTGCTTGATTACAATGTCAACAAACACATGAGAACTCAATCTAAAAGGCCAGTAGTAAAGGTAAACTCACATTTGAAAAATCTCCTTTGTTTGTTTCTCTTTATGAAACGTTTCAGTGTCTGAATGCAGATGGGGTTTCTTGGCTGTTGCGGTGAAGAAGTTGATGGAATCAAGTACTATACGTCCATGGTCGATAGGCTAACGAGAGAAGTAGAGCCTCCATCTCTACTAATGCTATTTCATTTGAAACATTTAATCAAAAATCTCACTTGGAATGTTTCAGATAATTGAGGAGAAGCAGAGGTTAAGGACAGTGACAAAGTCTATAGTGCCAGCAGCTTTTGTATCTTTCAAGAGCCGTTGGGGAGCAGCGGTTTGTGCTCAAACTGAACAGTCAAGAGACCCGACAGAGTGGCTAACCGAGTGGGCTGCAGAGCCACGTGACATCTACTATGACAATCTGGCACTACCATATGTCGACCTTAAGATAAGGAGGATCATAGTGGCAATCGCATACTTCTTCCTCACCTTCTTCTTCATGATCCCAATAGCATTTGTACAGTCACTCGCCAACATCGAAGGCATAGAGAAGGCTTTTCCCTTCTTGAAGCCCCTTATAGAAGTGTATGTTTATGTCTTATCAACCTGTTTTGTCCACTTGATAGAATCTCTTACGTTTTTTTTTTATGGACAGGAACTTTTTTAAGTCCATCATCCAAGGCTTCCTTCCTGGGATTGCATTGAAGATCTTCCTCATGTTCCTCCCAAGAATATTGATGCAAATGTCGAAATTTGAAGGTTTTGTCAGCACATCCTCATTAGAAAGAAGAGCAGCAAGTAGATTCTACATGTTCCAGTTCATCAATGTTTTCCTTGGAAGCATAGTCACTGGGACTGCGTTTCAACAGCTCAACCGCTTCCTCAACCAGTCTGCAAACGAGTATGTTCTTTTAGCAACTCCCCCTTTGTCTACGTTTTTACCAGGAGGTATCTTCTGACTTGTCTGTTTCCTGCAGTATTCCAAAGACAATTGGCGTCTCGATTCCAATGAAAGCGACCTTCTTTATAACATATATAATGGTGGATGGATGGGCAGGTGTTGCTGGAGAGATACTAAGGTTGAAGCCGCTCATTATCTATCATCTAAAGAACTCCTTCCTTGTGAGGACTGAGAATGATAGGGAAGAAGCAACTGATGCTGGAACCATAGGATTCAACATTGGTGAACCACAAATACAACTCTACTTCCTTCTTGGTCTTGTTTACGCAGCAGTTAGCCCCATCCTTCTTCCCTTTATTATCCTCTTCTTTGCCCTGGCTTATGTAGTGTACCGTCATCAGGTCAGATATAACTGAATCCTTCTTTCCTCCAGAGTTTGAGCATTGTTAGGTAACAATGAAGAAATCATTTTGCAGGTTATAAATGTGTATAACCAAAAGTATGAGAGCGCCGGGAAGTTCTGGCCTGACGTTCACAGGCGTATTGTGACCGCACTGATAGTTTCACAGCTGCTCTTGATGGGTCTTCTAAGCACCAAACAAGCTTCTAAGTCAACTCCTTTGCTTCTTGTGCTTCCGGTGCTGACCATTGGGTTCCACATGCACTGCAAATGCCGTTACCAACCTGCTTTTGTCACATACTCTTTACAGGCTAGTTAAAAAACTAAACATACTGAGATCTCCAGCTAGCTTTAAGTGAAACTTTTAAGTTTACATTTTCAGTGTTTCTAGCAAAAGAAGTAACATCTTAGCAATCTCTTATTACCTTATGTTGTATCAGGAAGCCATGATAAAAGATACACTGGAACGCACACGTGAGCCAAACCTGAACCTCAAGGCTTTCTTTAGAAATGCGTATGCCCACCCGGAGTTCAGGGTTGGAGAAGACCTAGACCTAGAGATGGCCGTGGAGAAGCCTGATAGGACACCGGAGCTAGTTGCCACTAAGCGTGGCTCATGGAGGAACACTCCTTTGCCTAGCAAACATAGCTGCCCTTATTCACCTTGAAGCTTGTTTTTTTCTACCTTTAATGGTGATTCTTTCATGTTCTATGTACATAGTAACAATTGAATTAAATGCAAGAAAAAGAAACACCATTGAAAAAGCATACGGGTTGTTACGGTCAGAGTTGTGTCATATGATTAGAAAAGCAACGCCTGAATTAGAAAGCAACAAAATAAAACCAGAATCCTTACATACATGGAGATGCCATGATACATGATCGTATGATTACAATGATTTCACTCGAAAATGCTCTCCCCGTAAGTGTCTACAAGTGGCTGAAGTGCTTTACGACCATCAGGACGAGCAAGAACTCGACGCAGTCTGCGTTTAACTCCCTTGTGTGGGGTGAATTTCCTATTGAGCATGCTCTCGAGAAGCGGGACAGCATCTTGAACCTTGTTCAGTTGAAGGAAGCCAGATATAATGGTGTTAAACATAACAGTATCAGGTGAACAACCCTTTAGCTCTAACTCATAGAACAATGATTTGGCTTCTGATAGCATCTTATGTTTGCAGAGGGCATCAATAATTATATTGTATGTTACCACATCTGCCACCAATCCCATGTTTTGAATTTCATCAAAGAGTCTCTTTGCGTCATCTAGTTTCCCTTTTCTTATTAGACAACTGATGAGAGCATTGAACTGAAATATGTCCGGAGATTGACCAGACTTTCGTATTGCGTTGAAGATATCTTGGGCAGCATCTGAATCTCCAGCTCGGCAAGAAGCGTGTATTAGTGCAGTGTAGGTATAACTGTCTGGTTTCAGCCCCTCACGTTTCATGCGTCTTATAAGCTCAAAGGCATCCTCTAGCTTTCCATGTTTACAGTAGCCACTAATCATTGTATTGTACGTAATGGTATCAGGTACCAAACCCTTGTCTGAGATTTCATCAAAAAGTTTCTTTGTATCATCCCATTTATCACTTTTTAGCAGACCATCGATGAGAGCATTGAACTGGATTATGTCTGAAGCATGACCAGTTGCATCAAAGATTTCTAAGGCAATGTCCCAATTTCCGGCTTGGCTTGCACCACGAATTAGTGTAGTGTATAGAGCACCGCTCAGTCTCATCCCCTCACGTCTCATTCTTCTAATGAGCTCCATGGCTTCCTTCATTTTACCATACTTGAAACATCCTGTGATCATACTGCTGTACGCTAAAACATCTGGTACCAAGCCCTTGTCCAGTATTTGATCAAATAGTTTTCTTGCTTCATCCAGATTTTCTTTTCTAATCAGACCATCAATGAGAACACTGTAATGACGTATGATTGGAGAGCAATCAGAGTTGCATATCACATCGATGACTTCTTTGGCAATTTCTGAATCTTCAACTTGGTTAACAAAGTGGATCAATGACGTACATGTATATCTATCTGGCTTTAACCCTTTACAATTCATTTCCCTTATAAGCTCGATGGCTTCATCAAGTTTCCCATACTTGCAATACCCACTGATCATTATGTTGTAGGTAACCACATTAAGCTCAACCTCGTCATGCCTCATCGACTCGAACAGTTTAGTTGCGTCTGCAAGCCTGCACCCTGTGAATAGACCATCCAACAGCGAGTTATATGTCTGTAAGTTAGGCTTTGGACCTCTACTGATCATTGAGCCATACATATCAATCGCTTCACTCAGCTTATTGTCTTTGCAAAGACGACTTATTAAAGTGTTGTAAGTGCAAACATCCGGTGGTATCCCTTTGCTCACCATTTCATTGATCATTCCTGCAACATCGTCCCACATTCCTTCTTTGCATAGTCCATAGATGAGAGAGTTATAAACAAAGAGATCAGGAGAGATCCCTTGAGCAATCATCTCATCCAAATATCCACGTGCCTCTTTCACCCTCCCCGAGCTACACAAACCATGAATAATCACTCCAAAAGATAAAACGTTAGGGGAAACGCCATTCATCTTCATCTCTGCAAACACTGCCATTGCTTCATCGATCGACTTGTTTCTGACAAAGGAGCTGATTATTAAACCGTAAGTGAGCACATTGCCCTCGGAACCAGTAGCAATCATCCTTCTATGCAAATCCACAGCCATGCCCGTTTCACCAACAGCGCAAAGCTTACCGATGAGAGTCCTGTAGAGAGTTACATCACTCTTAATCCCTCTCTCAGACATTTTATCGAACACCTTAAGTGCATCTATCACTTTCCCTTGAAAACACAAACCACACACCAAACTATCAGCTGTTACCAAGTCAGGCTCCAAACCCCTCTTCATGACATCGCACAGAACACAAAACCCATAATCGATTTTCTCCAAATGGCGAAATGCGTTAATCAAAATGTTCGAAGTGTACAGATCAGGATCAATGCCTTGATGTTTCATCCTCTTGTACATAGAGATGACTTCCAAGGATCCTTTAAGCTTCATGACGGAACCTAACAGGTGATTGAATGTGTCAATCAAAGGCAGGGGTCTTGTCTTTAAGAGTTTTTCGAAGTAAAGCAGAGCTTCTTCGAGGTTTAGTTGACCAGTCTTGCATTCTCGGCGTACCTCAACTTCAAGCTCTCTTTGGATCAGACCGGTGTTTCTATGTACGTTCTTTTGGGTCTTCGATTTGAAAATCGAGGACAATGAAGAGAGCGAGCGAAAACAAGGTTTTGCTCCGACGTTCATTGAAAGATAGAAGCGGAAGAGCGTGTTTTTGTCCTGTTTGGTTACTAGTTCGAAGTAGATTGTCTTGTAATTTCTATGCTCTTCGGTTTGTGATTTTCTTTCCATCAAGTTCAACGTAATCAGACCGGGTGATTGTGGTCGAGTGGTAAGGAGACGGGACTGGGACGCCAACACGTTTCAGGTTCGATCCACCTGCTGCGCGAAACTAAGTCACAATTATCCTGGTCACTTTACACGGATATGTGCCCATGCTTTAGGGCCCATTTGAATACCCGGAGAGAGGGTCTATCCGTGGGCTGCACCTCCCCTTGGGGATTAGTCTGGGCCTAGTAACCTCTGACTTTCGGCCAAACTCGAAACGGATCAAAGCTTTTTATTTGAAGTATATGTATGGGTACGGGTGGGCAAAAAACCCAAACCAAACCGAAAAGACCCAACCCAGTTAAACCCAATCAAACTAAACCGTGCTTTTATATAATCCAATTAGTTCAAATTTTATTCAATCTCAATTGTTTTGTTTAGTTTTAAACCGAACTAAATAGATAACCTAATATGTTTTTGATGTTTTAAAATAGATAATGTTTTCATATTTCAATGCAACTTTTAACTTTATCAAAAACCGTGTAACCAATAATATATTTGGAGTCTATTTTGTAATTGGTTAATAATTTTTAATCTATTTTAGTCATACATTTTAGATTAAAAATTAAGCTTCTTAATAACCGTGAACTACCCTAAAACTTTAAGTATTTAAAAACGGAGGGAGTATGTATTTTTAAGTTAAGATACAAATAATACGCTTACATATATTCTATACTTTTAATCCTAATATGTAATACCTAAATATTCTACCAAAAACAAAACATAAAACTATTAATTATTTTATAGTCTTGTTGCTGTTTTATCTCGTAAATTCTCCAATTTATATTGTCTAAAGGTAAGATTATCTAACATAAATTCTTGTAGGACCAATAAAGACAAAAGGTATGTGCATATAGTCTTTTAATAAGTTAATTTTTATATTCAAACTAATATTATTAAGCTATCATTACTACACACCTAGAGACTAAGACCATGTTTAAGCCTAAAAACCCCTAAGGGGTTCTTATTTTTTATTTTTTTTTATTTTCTGAAAAAAAATTAAAAAAAAACCAACCGCGAGACGCCACGTGTCAGTGGGGTCCGCGAACACTATAAGAACCCCTTAAGATCATATCTTAATTAAGAGTTTTAGGAAGTGGTTCTTAAGAGTTTTGGTGGGCCCCACCCGCTAAGAACCCCCTTAAGAACTCCCCTTAATCTTGCTCTAATAAACATCTATCATCAATGGGGGTTTGCAGGACTAATAAAGGCTATTGACGTACACTTTACAGTCAAATGATAGAAAAAAAGTCATATATGCTCACGGTAACATAACCCTAGATTGAATAAAATCTAAACATTTGACAATGATTATTTCTTTAAGATAATTTTAATAAAATTCTAATCATAAACTCACGTTAACCCTAGTAATCATTATGCTTTTTCTATAAGATCAATATAATTATAGCATAACCCTAAATTCAAATTTTTATAAAGACAGTCAAAATAAAGTTAAAACGATTTAGGTTAAATAATATATGATAACATAATGAGTAATTTTCCGGTTGTAAAAACTACCTCAAAAAGAGTTTTAGACAAAAAAAAACTAAATTAAACTCTAGTTTTGGAGATTTAGGTCAATAAGGGTTCACTCATACATGCTTGGATCCCCAAGTCAATCACTGGGACCTTTACATCGGCTACCTTTGCTTCAGCAAGGTGTAGTTCAAATTCTAGTTTCTCTTTCTCAGACTTGAGTTCAGCTTCCTTAATAAGGTCATCAGTAACTCGAGTTTGGCAGTCAGGGAGTTCCCATCAAGTTTCGCGTCATGCAGCTCATCTTTAGCATCACTTTGTTCCTTCATCATCACGATCAAGCCATGTAACGGGCTTGATTCCCTTCCTTTTTTTTCTCAAAACCTTCTTGATAGGTTGAGCCATGGTCTTCTTCTAAGGGACGTTTCAACTTCAAGTCACTCTTATGTGCCATTTTACCTTGTTCATCAAAGAAAATATTCTTAAAAGAGATAAATCTGATATATAAAATAAGGAAAATCGATTACTTGAAGAATACATAACAAACATAAACGATTAATGTTTATATTAGAGACATTGTTACATTCAATAAAAAAACTAATTATTAGGTAGATCATCTAATATCTTACATACATTCTATTACATTTCTCTATCAACTCTAAAACCTACATCACAAACTCATACTTGCATATGATATTAGAAGAAAAGAAGAAGAAAAACTCACCAAATATGGATGCTAAAAAGACGAAAAAGCAAATGAAAGAAGATTAAGTTTTGGTGAAAATGAGGCGGTCTGTGTACTTATAATTAAAATAAATTCAAGAGTTACGTCGTTTTGGATTGAGAGACACGACTTGTGTTAATAAAGTTTGAGCCTTATTTTAAAGTACATATCTTATTTTTGGATTTGAAAGTTGAGCTTTCTAATATATTAAATGTTGATGCAAATCGGTATGTATATATGCATGTATGATATTATTTATTTTACATACAAAATATAAAAAAATATATATTTATACTTAGATTATAGTATAGGGTTCTAGTTATATGTTTTGAATTATTTTAAGTGTTCACATTCAGAGGATTGTGAATTGTTTAATGTTTATTAACAAATTGGAGGTATTATGTAGTTTTTCATTGACCCTAAATGTTAACAAATAGGGGTTATAATCCATAATCTATATTGTTTAATTGTAGGGACTAAATGAATTATAATTTAGATTATAAATAAAAATGCATTCTTTAAGAAATATTAATAAGAAAAAAATAGATTAACAGAGAAACAAATACCAAAAAAAATCGGTTGGTGAGTTAGTTGATCAAAATATGCATATACCCTCAACCAGTTACTAAATATGATATGATTATGAATATTTGTAGATTTTAGATATTTTAACTTGAGATATATAATTATCCCAATACTCATTTGATACCAGTTGTGTTCAGTTAATTAAGATGAACTTCTCAATATGACAAGTGTGTTTATCAAGCTTCCCAATGCTAAAAAATTAGTGATATGATGTTCGTGATTCTCATCACAACTGTTACTAACGAAAACCAAAGTAAGATCTTCTATTTATCTTTGTGAATCCCGAATTCAATCAATTGCGGACTTGACGTATTACAATTCAAGGTGACGCAAAATTCGTCTCAAACGTGATTCTCTTCAAAGTTCATTTACTTGATTCATCTCTGACGAATCTTGTGTCAAATACAATTATCTTTGCATGAGAGGATAATTTCTAGCTCAATGTATCATGTCACCTACTAAGTTTAATCTTCATGAAGTTCGAAAAATCATTTCTAGTATAGGTTGGAAGAACACGTGACGAATCTTAGAACATTCTCTCCTAAATGCAAATTTGTTTGGATCTGGTGAGGGAGTCATGATAAGAGGACAAACGTTTGAGCTTTCTTCCATTTTAATCAATCGTATGTTCACAAAGTACATAACATATGTAAAACATGGGAATCCCATATTAACATTTTTTGTGTAACAAACGAATTTTGTTGTAACAAACCATATCATATGTTTTTAAACCATAGAACATGCAAGATTTGTATATAAAATATGGGGACCAAACCAAAATCAAAGGATAAGAAACAAGAGAGTTTTAATTAGGATAATCAGCGAATATATTAAGAGAAACCGAGATTGAGAAATCAATAATTAAAAAGGTTTAGTGAAGCTAATTTTGTACTTTCCAAGTCAGCAAGATTAAAAAAAAAACTTAATGATGAGTCAAAATTTAGATTAGCTGAGTCACAATAGTGAGCTAATCAACCATTCAAATTATAAAATTTTCACTTAATTGTGTTCTCAAAGAATAGTATGATATTCACTCATCTCTATTGAAAATAATTCATTTTAGTAAATCTAAATTTATATCATTTTTATAGTTACATGAATTCTATTTATTTTCAATCAAAATATTTTTATAAATTTTATAAATTATTTTAAGATTAAATACATGAGAAAAAAATTCTCATAGAAGACTTCACATGGTTATAATCATAAAAGTGATTGCATGTTTTTTTGTTTATTCATAAAGAGGTAGTTAACTTTTCAGTATAGTTGAATTTAAAGTATATTTGCATTTAAAATTAAATTTTATGTCATTTTTGCAAATCTTTCATATCTCTAAAATCAATTTTCATGTTTACCTTATCTATATTTACCCTTAGTTTTAAGAATATTACCAAAATTATCACTTTCTTAGTATATTTTTTCATTTTTACCATAATAACATTTACCTTTGATTTTAAAGAGATAAATAGATACTTTAACCTTAAGTGTAACTAATGTAGACTTAGTGTTTAGATTTGAGAGGTAGGATTTGGGAGGGTAGGGTTTAGAATTTTGATAAAAATATAAATAATTACTTAAAATAAAAATAAAAAATAGTTTCAATTTTTTTTGAATTTTAGAAATAAAATGTGAAAAAATCGGAAAAAATTATACAAATTTTCTAATTTGAAAAGTTTTAATTCAATTTTTTTTTATCTTTTTAATTTATTTATTTAAATTATCATTTATATTTATAAATCAAGGGCATAAATGTTTTTTGTCTCTTTAATGGAATCTCATACATTAGTATTTTGAAAATATCCATTTAAAGAAGGTAAACATGAATAATGATATCGAATGGAAGATAAAAGCAAAATTTTCCCTAATTTTAAAGAAAATAAACACTTATACATGTAAGGTTAACTAATCTAGATTTAGGGTTTATATTTGAAGGGTGGAATTTTAGAATTAGAGATTTAGGATTTTAATAAATAATGATTAAATTTAAAATAATCTTTAAAAATAATTTTAAATTCAAAATAATTGTTTTAGAAAAATATTTTTTTAAAATGGGGAAAGTAATAGAAAAAGTTCGAATTTGAATTTATAATTCAAAAAATATAATAAATATTTTTTTATTATTTAGTTAAATAATTATTTATATTTATATATCTATCAAGTAAAAGTAGAATATTTTTTACTTTTTAACGAATTTTTTTTTATGAAAATATCCTTCCAATAAAAGAAAAAATGAATAGTAGTGTAAAAATGGGATAAAATGGAATTTCTACATCTATCTTATTAAAGTTGAAATACCTTTTGTACTGTTTGAAAACATGAATATCAATTTTAAAAAAGAGTTTTGTTTGGAAACAAACATAGTTATACTAACTATATTTTACATTAAATATTTTAAAGATGTATCCTATTAATTTAAATATGTTGTATACAAACATAAAATTGTGGTAATTTAGACAACCATATTAATTTGTTTGTTATACAATTTTGCTTATTTCAACATAAATATAAAATAATATAATATTTATATGATCCAATATTGAACAATTTCAAACATATATAAAACAAACACAATTATAAATGTTATATATTACAATTTAAGGTAACACCCATACGGGTGTTAAACATGGTGGTCTAAGTATCCATCACTATAATTCAATTTTTTTGAATGTTGAGGTTTAAAATAATTTTACATTTAGATATTATGAATTTACGAACGGTATCGAGTACAATGATTCAAGGTCTAGTAGTTCTGTAGCAACCTAAATATATATAAAAACAGTCTGTTCACAAATATCATTAAATAATCTTTGAAGCTTCAAAATCTAGTTTTACTTTATACAAATGGGTCAGGTTTGGTCCTAGCATTGTTAAAGTAAAAAAGGTCTTGTGCCTCGATAAGCACCCAAAGTGAAAAACAGTGTAATCAATAATTTTGTTTTCCTGTTTTTATTTCACTCCAAACAAAAGCACTCGTCTGTAATGCAAGATTTCCGATAAAGCTAGAAAGAAAGAAAAAACCAATCTTCAGAAAATAAAACACGATGAGATGTTTCAGATCAAATACTCCAAGAACTGAACCACCACCTTCGTACGGACAACAAGACGCCCTTTATCACCAAACCGTGAGAGAAGAAGTTCTATTACAGATTCAAGGATGCAGAGCCCATCTCATCGACGGATCCGAAGCGGTGGAGCTCGCCACCGGAGACTTCGAGCTCGTACAAGTCTCAGACAACAACGTAGCTCTAGCTATGGTCGTGAGGATCGGAAATGACCTGCAGTGGCCGGTGATAAAAGACGAGCCAGTGGTGAAACTCGACTCTCGTGACTACCTCTTCACGCTTCCGGTGAAAGACGGAGACCCACTCAGCTACGGGGTCACGTTCTTCCCTAGAGACCCTAACGATGTCGTTTTTGTGAATAGCCTCGAGTTGTTAGACGATTTCTTGAGAGAGAACTCATGTTTCTCTTCCTCTTCCTCTTCCTCTTCTTCGCGTGTTAACAATGGAATCGACTGGAAAGAGTTTGCGCCTAGGATTGAAGATTATAATAATGTTGTGGCTAAAGCCATAGCTGGAGGGACAGGGCATATCATTAGAGGGATGTTCAAATGCAGTAATGCTTACACTAATCAGGTTTATGTAATCTTTACTCAATTTGGTGTTTCATTAGGTTTGTACGTTTTTAAATGTAAGGGGTTGGATTTTAATTAGTCAAATTACTCAAAACAGGTTAATAAAGGAGGTGAAATTATGATTACAAAGGCTGAGAAGAAGAGTGGTGCCTCCTCGCAAAGAAACTCAACCACTAACAAGAACCAAATCAACAAGAATCTTCAACGGTATGAATAAAAATTGCTCATGAGTGTATAATTCTTTGTAATGTTTATCTCCTACTGAACAATATTGTATATTAGAGTGAGGAAAGTTTCGAGAGCCACTGAGAAACTGAGCAAGACTATGTTGAATGGTGTGGGAGTGGTGAGTGGTTCGGTGATGGCTCCTATCGTGAAGTCAAAGCCAGGGAAAGCTTTTTTCTCAATGGTTCCAGGGGAAGTTTTGTTGGCTTCACTTGATGCTCTTAGTAAGTTTAGATTAATGGTTATTTCTGGATCCAGACGATTTCTTAATAATTATATGATAAGAATGATTTAATTTAATTTCAAAATTAGATAAAATACTAGATGCTGCTGAAGCTGCAGAGAGACAAACTCTTTCTGCTACGTCCAAAGCTACTACCAGAATGGTTAGCGAGAGGTCAGTTTCACTTGCTATGTCTAGTTTATAATCACATTAATGATTACATCCTTATCTTAAGGTTTCGACACAATTACTCACATTTAGGGGGATATATTGAAGGGAGAATTGTCAAGTGTGACTCAAAACTTGGAGTTAAACCCAAAAGAATACCCAAACTTGGGTCAAAGGCAAAAGTAACTTAAAAGGCTATTGAAATTACAACTATCCCCTTGTGAACAAACAAAAAAACGAAATTTTTTTTACGTTTCTAACCCTCGCAAGTCGTCTGTTCAGACGACTTAACTGAAAGTCGTTTGGACAGTTATTCTTAAACATAATTTAAAAATTTTGTAAAAAATATTTTTGATTAAG